>JAUMGZ010159107.1:0-16594 GCA_032359645.1 Pododesmus macrochisma
ATGTACTCCATTCATATATGTTGTGCTTGGATTGTTACGGTCAGTGCAGAGAAACTTCTTGTTTGGAAAACTCTTGCTTGTGGAAGCTATAGTCCTTTATCTCAACTTGTCTACTTGTCAAAGAGTCTTCTGTCCATTTATAGTTTCAACAAGTCTTCATTTGCAAGCGCGTCCGGAACTCGTCAGGTTTGATAAACTATGTTCTCTTGAAATGCTTTCTGTTTCGATCAGACGGCAATCTGTGAACACCTCTCCGTGTTTCTGTAGGTAGAATTCCAACTTGATCATTATTGTTCATGATATTTTTCATTATATTTTTGTTAATACTACATGCACATATATTTGTCATAGGTTCTAATCGTTCAATGAGTTTGGATAACTGTGATTCTTCATTTGGTTCCGAGTAATTGTTCCGCAAGTGACGCACGGCGAGGTGATTTGTAATTAGTCTATTATTCGATCCGCCTATTTTTCTCCACTACTCGTGCGGCCAAGTTGGATAACTCCAGTGTGTCATTTCTACAACACTAATTAAAGAAGACCATAATGAATGTGACTTAAAAGCATGGATGCATGTAAAATATGTATGATAATAATACGAAAATATGAAAAGCTAAGTCGCTATATTTAAGGTCGATCTATTGGCAAAGTAAAGTAAAATGGGAGACACGCACATCAAAAACCCAAAATATATTAGACAGTTATTGTATAAGTTTGAGGGGAATAGCAATAGGGGACCCCGAGACAACAACTATTTCCGAGAGACAGGGTTAATGCTGAGGGGTTTCATTTGGCTAATCCTCAAAAACACATTCAATACTTGTTTTATTATAATGATGCAAATTCTGTGCATGCTATGGTACTCTGTTGAGTGTTGCACGCAAACTCAAGGTTAAATCGTTATTATAACATCACCATCTCATTTAAGGTTAAAGGGCTGGGCTTGTTTTCCTTTTATGGGAAGAAGGCGCTATCGTGCGTGTCAATTTCAATAACTGGAAAAGTTGTAAATACAAAAAGAAGCCAAGACGCTATTCAAACATGCGTAGACAAAATACAAAACAAAAAAGCACTTTAAACTAGAACGAAATATCACCAGCTGCTAATAAATAAAAGGAAAACGTGTTTGCAGATGAGAGATAGTTTCCTACTACACATGCGTCAACCGCCGTGATATATTTGTGTCCGGATTGTGGCAAATATTTCAAATAAAAAACAGACACGTACCACTAATCAGTGTGAAACGATAAAACAAGAGGCCCATGGGGCTTGAATGTCCATCCGGATTGGCATGCGAACACTTGTGATCCTAGGGTCACGCCGTGAAGAAAGCTGGTTCTCCATGCTCTAAAGTTACTTCAAACACAAGCATTATGCACTAGGCCTTCTAGTTTATTAGATGATTGTTGAAATGTTATCAAATTGTCAACATGTGGGCCCCCAAATGACCCTCCCTGGGTACTGCGCCCCGTCAATTGAACAAATCTGAATCCTCTTCCCTAAGGATGACAACTTCCAAATTTTGATGAAATTGGTCCAGTAGTGTTGGACAAGAAGTTGCAAATGTGAAAAAGTATCATATTTGATATATAACTAATTTATATATATAGTGTTGAACTTTGACCCCAATACGCGTAACCTTTTTTTGACCCTAGGGTCACGCCTTTAACAAACTTGGTTCTCTATGCTCAAGAGTCACTACATACAGAAACATTAAGCTCTAGGCCTTCTAATTTATTATCTAAGATTTTTGAAATTGTGTAAAAATTTCCATCCTTTGGACCTCAAAGTGGTGCCCCTTGCGGCCCAACTCCTTATTTGAACAAATCTGAATTCCCTTTCCATAGGGATACTTCTTACTAAGTTAGGATGATATTGGTTCAGTAACTTGGGACAAGAAGTCGAAAAAATCAAAAGTTAACATAGTTGCTATAGTGTTGAACTTTGACACACAAACTCGTAACCTATTTTTGACCTCAGGGTCACGCCTTGAAAAAAAAACTTGGTTGCCGATGCCCTAAAGTCACTACATTCCAAAACACATCAGGCTCTAGGCCTTCTAATTTATTAGGAGAAGATTTTTAAAATTGTGTCAAATGTTTCCCCTTTTGGACCCTAAAGTGGTGCCCCTTGGGGGACCAGCCCCTTCATTTGAACAAATCTAAATCCACTTGCCCTAGGGATACCTCCTACCAAGTTTGGATGAAATTGGTCCAGTAACTTTTGACAAGAGGTCGAAACAATAAAAAGTAAGCAAATGTGCTATAGTGTTAAACTTTGACCAACAAACGTAACCACTTTAACCCCAGGGTCACGCCTTGAACACCCTTAATTCTACACACCCTAATTTTACTTAATACCAAAATATTAAGCTCTAGGCCGTCTAGTTTATTAGAGGAAGTTTTTAAGTTTTGTCAATTTCCCCTTTTTTTCTTAGTGGCACCCCCTTCATTTGCACAATTGTGAATCCCCATCCACGAGGAATACTTCCCACCAAGTTTGGATAAAAATGGTCCAGTAGTTTAGGAGAAGAGGTCGAAAAATTGAAAAGTTAACGCCGACGACGACGGACGGGATTTGTATGTGAAAAGTGCATCTTGGACCATGCGAACACCATTGTAAACCATGCGGGTTTTTATTAAACATGGACATTGGTAAAAAGAAGCAACATGTTATAACTACATGTTTATATACACTGAATTCCAATGCGATTTACATTCGAACATTTATCGTTTCTAGTATGTATGAGTACATAATGGTAACCATATGAAAACGTCATGTCATATACGCATTTGTATAACATGGTAAGCCTCATCAAACAATTCGGCACTAGAATAGAAAAGAAAAAAAGTAACAACAATATCTAAGACAAGATTTCAAGGCGGACGAAATTAGGACGGCCACCCAGCACGACACCAGACGGTGCGGTTCAACACGTTGTTGAGGCTTCAACCTTCCGAATTCGCCCACGAGCCAAGAAGTCTTAAGTATAGACATATATTTAGACATGTAATAAATACACTTTATGGCGCTGTCAATCGTCTCAACAACCAACCGCTCATTTTTATTGTCAATAAACAATCTGAACTAAGAAAACGTACTTAGAACTACGAACCAGCAAATAAAGACTGACATACAGTAAATGTTATATTTAAGGAATCCTGGACGAAACATCACCATCTGTAGAATATAACCGCCTCCATGGTCGCTATCAACCGATATTAACGGACGTTAATTAAGGCAAGACAATAAAGAAAAGACAAAAGCTAGATAAAACAAAACCGGAGAGCAAGAACTGTGACCTCATATTATAAACCTATGACATTAACTACAAACTAGTCAAGAAATGCCGTTTTGAACTATGACGGCCGAAAAGAAAAGAAGAAAGTAAGAGTTAAAAGTATGAAGTAGGGAATATTTTCTCAAATCTTACAGAAATTACTTGGTATGTCCCTCTAGTAGCATCATGGCAGTCATGTATCTTCCTAAATGATATTACAAGTTTGTGCAATGCAAAAGACAGTTTGAATAGAATCAACAGAACGGGAGACATTGACAAACAAACAATAACTGCGTCAAACAATGGAGCACCGGAATGTAATTAATTAAATCGACATCACAACAATCATCAAGACTATTAATCCATGCGGACCGACTTAGGACAGTCAACTAGCACACAACCAGGCGGTGTGGTTAAAACGGTTAATGAGGACTCAACCTTCCCATTTCCTGCACGTGATTAGATGTCTTAAATAAATACATACATTTAAATTGAATAAAAAACACTTTAAGGCGCTTTTATCATCTCAACAACTAACCACCAAAATCAATTGTTAACAAACATTAAAGACCATAAACACATGATGTATAAAACTTAAAAATTGTAACTATTCAATAAAAGGAGTATCATACATTGCAAACATTTAAGCTAATCATTGCTATAAAAAAAATTGTCGCGATTTTGAGAGCATACAACTCTTAATTACTTACCAGCAGCATATGTTTCGCAAATAAATCCGACTGTATTATTACAATTTGAGTCGTACGATCTACCAGCCCATCCTACGATAACGCAATTTTGACTACCGTCAGGATCGTTCGGTTCGCCTCCCCATTTACTGAAAAAGAAACAAGCACTCAAAAAGTATACACCGATGAAGCAATAATACATTATATATACACCATTTATTTTGTTGTAATTACTAGTGAACTAAACCAAGGTAGTATACACGTCTACTGCATGCATGGAAACAAGCAACAATATACACAATGCACACAATCCCATTCACTGAAAATGAAGCAAGCATCCAAACAAAGTAACTACTTGCAGACTATATTCTAATTTAATCTAACAGTAACTCCATTTTGGCGAAATTGACACGTAACAATACTGCTAGTAACCGATCCAGCAGACTGTCGTATTTTTGAAAAAGAGCACCGTGCAGCGGGGCATTACACACCCGCAATAAATTCGTGGATAAATTTAAATGGGAAAGGGAAATACATGACACATTTGTATCTAAAAACAAGTTTTTGAATATATACCAAAATTAATGGACAATTTTAAGTCAAAAGGGCCATAACTCTCATTAAAATTGATGCAAAATCACCATTTTACGATATGCGCATCCTCATACGATTCCCATCACACACATCTGAAAAGATTCGGTCCGAAACTGTATGACTAGTTGCGGTCACAAAGCTAACACTAGCTTGTGAACATATCTAAGTGGTAAAGGGCCTTATATATCTGTTTTTAAAATCAACGGAAATTCCCAATGTTACGATATGCGTAACCTCATAAGATTCCTATCACACACACCAATTCCAAACAAATGTGGTCAAAAACTGTAGGACTATTTTCGGTCACAAGGTTCACGCTGTCTGGTGGAAAAATGTGAGTCACTAAAAGGCCAAAACTCTCGTTACAATTGTAGCAAATTCCTCATTTGACGATATTCTAAGCCTAATACGATTCCAATCACACACACACACCAATTCTGAAAAGATTCGGTCGAAAACTGTAGGACAAGTTCACTTAACAGACGGATAGACGGATACAAATATACGTTCCGCGAAAATTCGCGGACGTATAAAAACAACGAAATGTACTACCATTACAGTACTTTTACACCAACCACGCGAGCAGTGACAATTCGTCCAACGTTTTCCTTTTGTTTGCCAATGTCGATGGACTTACGGCTTTAGAATATTGTCTTGGTTTTTCGAAAATTTTCAGAATTGGTCTGTGTGTGATTGGAATCGTATGAGGATGCGAATATCGTAAAATGAGGAATTTGCTGATGCCAGAAATGGTTATAGTTTGTACCGATGCAGCTGTATGTTCAACATTGTTAACCTAAGATGGGTTTTTCTTCAAATATAGAGAGGTTGTAGACTAAGAAAGACCAATCTTAGGTTAACAAAGTTAAACATACAGCTGCATCTGTACAAACTATAACCATTTCTGGCATCAGCCATAACATGGTAGCAGACGACACTGAGAGTCATACCACTCCCAATGCCACACAATACAGCCATGTAAAACAACGCTTTCCCACTTTACTCAACTGCCCCGAAAAATTGTATTTACAAAACAACGTTCAGAGTCAAATCATCTCTTTCTGCAGCCTAGTCTCAAGGTTGTTTCCGAAGATGCGATTAGGTTGGAATTGGAAAAACAAACAAAAACGTATTCCAAAATATTAAACGAAACACTGAATTCTAGAAGTATAAAAACAAAAATAACTACATACAACTTCTCCGCGTCGCTAGTGAAACCTAATTTGCGATAGAAAACCGCCGATGTACGTTCACAATTCTTAACAAAGACAAGTAGGGAAATCCCCTAAATGTACACCATCCAATCGACTAAAATACGTTAAAATGCATATATTGCTTATACGTAGACTTACATGACTGCATTTATTACTGGCAAATTATCTTCATCGGGATATGTCCAGACCCCGTCACTTTTTTGGTCATTGAGACCAGTCCAGTAACCCCTCGGTCTATTATTGTGGGGTGCGTCTAATTGTCCTTTTATAAATATCTATATAAGGAATAAATATTTTATAAATATCTGTATCAGAAATATACCTTTTATGAATATCTGTAAACAAAATATACTTTTAATTAGTTTAATACAAAATGAGTGGAATGAACACAACAATAGACATTGGCTAACCAATAACAGCTGCATAAAACAATTCAGCACAAGAATAAAAAGAATTAAAATGAAGTCACAACAATCCTCATGAGAACCAACTTAGGGCGGTCTCCAGCACAAAAGTTTGCGGTGTTGTTAAACTAATGAATGAGATCTGAACCTTTCCACTTCAAATACAAAAGTACAGAATATGAAAGGCATATTAATAGTTGGTTACATCCAAACACTTCCCTGTGCTTAGCACTTTATATATATAATTATCGTGGTACGGAGTATTGAGCGTTTCGATGACATGGAGAGCTATGATGGCGGAACTTGTATTCCTTGCAGGTCACCTAAGTCAGACTGTTTGAAAGGTAGATGTCAGTCAAAGATCAGCACGTCACTGGGAGGGACCGCTAAGCTGGCGGTTCCGTGTACAGGGACTTTAACCCCCTAGTACGATCAAGATCCCCATGAAAAGTTCGATAGAACAGTAGACGGAAACGCTTCTTTCTGAACTATCACTATTGATTTGATTTCCCTTTCCCGCCGTTGCTTCTCTTTCTGTTCTTTCGTTCGTGTTTGTTCAACTTTGGTCTTTTTTCATGATAACGTTGAAATATACTGAAAGTGACGCAAAACCCTAATTAAACAAACAAAGAGTTACTAATCAACCACAGCCAAAACAATTTTGTTTGTTTGTTTATTGGGGTTACGCGTCCCTTTAACTCATATATAGGTTTTATCGAGACGGTGTCTGCTTGCGACAGTGCGCACTTATGGTGACTTTATAGTGCTGTATAACTGAAATATCACGCCGCAGACACATTGACATGATTCGTCACTCGGTCACATTATCCTGACACCGAGCCAAACAGTCCTCCTCCTACCCAGGAATGCTGGGCGCTTTGCAAGGAGCGAATAGATTGCCTAATTTAAAGTCTTAGGTTTTGACCTGACCGGGATTCGATCCAACGACTGTGTATTCTAGCACCTGTCTTACAGCACGAAGCAAGCCGCCCCACCACTGGACCACCGCGCTGGTCAGACAAAAAAATGAAATATTAGAAAACGTAATTGACATCCATAATGAAAGAGACCAACGACGGTCATATGTTCTAAATTGAACGATGTGAATCAACAGCGTGATGCCTAATCTTAACCCGACCGGGATTCGATCCAACGACCGTGGATTCTAGTACCAGTCTTACAGCACGAAGCGAGCACCCCATCACTGGACCGCGGCGCTGGTCAGACAAAAAAAAATGAAATATTAGAAAACGTTATTGACATCCATAATAAATGTTCTAAATTGAACGATGCGAATCAGCAGCGTGATGCCTAATCTTAACAACACGTACGTGAATGATATAATTTTAATTATAAAGATATTCAACTTTCTAGATATGGCAGAATATATAAGTATTCATTAAATCTTAACGATGTTCGGTTAGACAACATAATCAAAGCGAAAGGTACAAGTGTACATCTATAAAAGGGAATAAGAATTAATTTTTCACCGCCTTAAAATTATTAAATAAAAATCAAAATTAATGTGGTACCGCCTCTGCTAAACTGTTCAGTGCCAGTAACGTAGTAGTTTGGTTTCCTGGTTGGTCCATATTCCTTCTACAGAATGTTTGACCTTCATACCACGTGAATGTCACATTAGAAAAATAATAACAGGAATGATGAACTGACCAGAATATCCAGCCTTTTGGACATAAATCTATATGAAAAACAAAACATGAGACAATTTTTAAAAAAATGAAACCACGATATTTTAATTATTTTCTAAGGATAATCAACATTTTTTCTTCATTGAACAAAATTCGTAATAACTAACAAGGCAATTATCAATATAAAGAAGGACAATTAATTTTGGCTAACAACAAGGAAATCATCTATGTCGGCCTTACTACATGTATCAGCATAAAATTTACAAATTTAAATGTCATACAAAAATGCAAACAAAAAACAAGCCTCCATTAAATACAACACTTATAGAAGTAAAGATGCAATACTCAGTGTGAGATACCCTTGTCCCGAACTGTAGAATTAGGTTCAAAGCAGCCGTCATTAAGGGACGCTTTGGAGAAAATGAATTTAGTAGCCAAAAAGGGAAAACTAAAATCACGATGATAATGACAGACATAAAACACACTCCAACAATTCTATAAAATTGTCCTGTCAAAAATACATGTGCGTACAGTCAACATTGAAAGGTCTTGACGTATTACATGTACTCTGGACACGTGTTTCGGACAATCCAGTCCTCAACAGCAAAGGTGATGTTATAATTTATATGAAATTTAGAAACTATCAAACGACAGACGGACGGACGGATGGACGGACGGGCAATAAAGAAAGAGTCAACATATCCCACAATTTAGAATAAAGGTTAGTATAATATTGTAATTTCGAAGGTCCATAACTCAAAAACAACAGGCAGAACGTTATAAACCGGAAAAACAAAGTAAGAGATGTCAACTGTAGAAGATAACCGCTCCCTGATATAAAAGATGTTTAACCTTCAGCCCAGACGAATGCTTCATTCTCAGAAAAAAAATTATGTCAACCGCTCGCTCCGCATTCCACTACACGTAAACCTCTAATCATATTAGTTCTTAAAAAAATTAAAGCATCGTAAAAGACAATTTTGAAATAAACAAAAAACAGTAATTGAAATATAGGGAAAACGTTTGATAAATCTATATAAATAAGTCAATACTTTTAACTAATTATTACTTGTAAAACTCCTGTATTCACAGATGACGGGAAGTTGAAGGTAGCAGTCATTATCATTAAAGATTCCACCCCTGCCGATTGCTGCACAGTCTTCATCTCCTTTGTAGGAATTAGGTTCTTGATTCCAACGTCTGCAAAACAAAGTTCGTACCAATATGTTTTTTTATCGGAGTCCTGGTTTGTCTGTTTATTAACAATTTTTGCATTAGCGTCTATAGCTATTAAGCTTATGTACACACCCGTGAGATATGTAAGCTGTTTATCAACGAGCCGTCAGTCCATTTATAGAGTAATAGCAAACAAGAGGCCCATCAGCCTTAACGGTCACCTGAGAAATCCAGGTCAAACATTGGTCAAACTTTTTGTACGAGTTATCATCTATATAAAATTACCCTGTCCTTTATGAACCTTCCACTCCCCCACCTCTACTTGAGTTTAATTCTGATCCTCATCATCAAAGGATCACTTTGTGCAATGTTGGTCAACATTCACAAGTTAGTTTCAGAGATGTCTTTTGAAGGTTTTGCACTCTGATCCCTTAAGGCCCTACCCCTCAGCCCCCTTGAGGGTCGGCCCATTCTTGAGTAAGATTCTTATGATGATGATGATGATGATGATGATGATGATCAACATCATCATCATCATCATCATCTAGGAATCATTATGTGAAAGGTTGGTCAAAATCCACTAGTAAGTTTCACAGGAGATGTCTTGTGTGATGACTCTGTGACCCCTTATGACCCCACCCCTAAGACCCCTGGGGGGGTCAGCCCCTTCTCGAGTACAAATTATGATCCTCATCATCTAGGTATCATTCTGTGAAAGGCTGGTCAAAATCCGCCAGCACGTTTCAGAGGAGATGTCTTTTGTAGGTTTTACACGTTGTGACCCCGTATGACCCGGCCCCTCAGCCCCACGGGAGTATAAATTCAGATCCTCATCATCTAAGCATCATTTTGTCAAAAGTTGTCACAATTCACCTGACAGTTTCAGATGAGATGTCTTTTGAAAGGTTTTGCACTCTTTGACCCATATGGCCCCGCCTCAGCCCCTAGGGAGTCAGACCCTACTTGAGTATAAATTCTGATCCTCACCATAGGCTGATGATTACCATCAAGTTTCATCAAAATATAACTGACTGTTCTTGAGGAGAAGTCGAAAGTATGATTGTTTACGCACGACGCTCGCCGCACGACGACGGATGAAAGGTTATCACAATAGGTCACCTTTTCAAACTTCAGGTGACCTTATACATGTAACTAGATGAATCGGAGGAACCCCCACTATCTGATGGGCCCCATTTTGTCACATGAGGTGTGATTTGTTAATTATATATTAGCTGTTTCTGTAAGACTCAAATGATGCCCCCACGAGATCTACCCCGTACATGACTTTTCTGGTCTTCTTGTATATGAAAAATTCAAAGACACAAAATTTAATGGGTTTCACGATTTTATAAATAAGCATAAATCAGTTATATGAAATAGATGGCTTACAACATTAAATATCTTGCAAAATAAAGTTGTTTAGCTTGAAAACAATAAAAGACAAACAATCACGTATGTATAAGTGACATTTTACTAAAATGAACCAAGTTCAACAACCCGTAGTTTTGTGAATAATTGAAGAAAATCGAAATCCTGATAATACGCACACTTTCGGTATATGTTTAAACATCCTGTAAAGTTGAAAGGTTCTAGCTTGAAAATTATTAGAAGAGATAGGTGGACAAAACATGCACATGTGTACCCTACATGCAACATCTTACCAACATTGACTACGTTCAACAACCCATAATTTTGTGAAAAATTGAAGAAAATCAAAATCCTGATAATACGTACACCTTTGGTAGATGTTTCAACATCTTATAAACTAAAAGGTTCTAGCTTGAGGACTGTTAGAGGAGAAAGTCGAACAAAACATGTACCCTGAAATGCAAAATTCACCAAAATTGACTAAGTTCAACAACCCATAATTCTGTGAATAATTGAATAAAATCAAAATCCTTATAAGTAGCACACCTTTAAATATGTTTAAACATCCTGTAAAATTAAATGGTTCTAGCTTGAAGAATGTAAAATGAGTTAGTCGGAAAAAACGACCCTACATGCGGACGGACGGACAAGGGTAAAACAATTAAGTCGCGGGGCAAAATATAAAAACAAGACGTTGTTCAAAATCCGCACGTACATGCACACAGCAAAAAGATCAAAAAAAAAATTATTTACTATAAAAGGAACCATCACGGACTTCTTCGAAGGTTTTAGAAGCAGAAAGTCAAATTCAATCAGAATAAGGAGTAAATAATGATTGTTTGCCAGTGAACCGTCAGCACATCTTCATCAGATAAAGGAGTACATTACATAACAAGTTTGTTTGCCAGTCAAATAACTTCCGAAAAAGGAAAAAATTAAATAACATGTTTGTTTGAAAGTTAACCGTCAGCCACCCTACCGTAAGAAAAAGGGGTAAATTTCATAAAATGTTTGTTTGCTAGTTAACCGTCAGTCAATCTGCCATCGGAAAAAGGGATACATTACAAAAAATAGTTTGTTACCAGTGAACCGTCAGCCCATCTACCATCAGATAAAGAATTACATAACATAAAATTAAAGCTTCAGACAGATCTAAAAGGGGACAATGCAAGGAACATAAAAATCTAATTTCATAAAAATCTGATTCATGGTTCTTGACAAGAAGTCAAAAATGTCTCGGTCAATCAAAAGCTTCAGTGGCCATTTTGGATAGGGGAAAGGGGATCATGCAAGAAACAGCCACATCACGTTTCGTGAAAATCTGACAAATGGTTCTTGACAAAATTCAATAATGCCTCAGCCAGAAGCCACTCTGGTCCAAAAGAACATTTACAACTTGCTGTAGTAGTTTTTGAGAAATAGTGGTGAAAGTTAACGATGGACGACTAAAAAGCTTGTTTGCCAGTTAACAGTCGGCTTAGCTTCCATAAAAAGGGGTAAATTACACAAAAAGCTATGTTTGCCAGTATTCCGCAATTCCTTTTTCCCATTAGAAAAAGGGGTAAACAAACATAAAATAGTTGTTTGTCAGTTAATCGTCAGTCCATCTCCTATCAGAAAAAGGAGTACGTTACATAAAAAGCTTAACTGTCTGTTAGCTCATCTACAATCAGCATAATGAGTATATAACATAAAAGCGTGATTTCCAGTGAAACGTCAGTCAATCAAAAAGGGGTAAATTACATATAAAGCTTGTTTGCAGGTGAACCGTCAGCCCATCTGTACATGCCCTCCTTCCATTGGTCGTTTAATCCTGACCAGTAAACACCAGGGTGTGCTTCGTCTGTTAGCTGTCCCTCCAATACTGTCTGTGGGAAATAGATACGAACTATTAGAGTTATGTAAAGTACCAGTTAGCAAATTTTTGTTATGCTTTTTAAACAACAATATAGTATACTGAAACGGGACACTAATAAAAACAATATTTATAAGAGGATAAAACAATTCTCTGTGTGAGAGAACATCGTCATTATATGAATCCATGCCAGTAAACGAATCAACCGCCAGCAGCGGCCTAGAGAGAAAAATAACAATTTCCTGGAAATTTAGAAAAGAAGAGGCATAGATAGACATAATAAAAAATGATAAAATACAGGTTATATGTGCAGGTAATACATATATATGCATACACTGTTTCCGACGCAGTTCTATTTCGAACATAAGTCAACAGTGAAATATAACAAATTTACTCGTAAAAAACAAACTGGACCGATTAGTAAACTCTCATATAAATGAAATATGAAATTTAAAGAGCAAACATCAAAAAACCTATTGAATACATTAACATTAAAAAGTGATGCAAATTGGATAAGGGAATAAACGTTATCTTTGTATATTTTTTTTCTTTTGAAAAAGAAATGAACAATTAAGTTAAAATATAACAAAGAAAATGCGTAAAATCGTACCAGTTCGTCTAGTGACTGTGTCTTTAAAAGATCGCCGCCATCTTTTTTACATCTGCTTCTAGCATCTGCCCAATTTAAATGTGGTTGTTCGTAAATGTGATAGCACTTATAACCAGCGCGAATTCCACCATTGCATCCAAAGAAATAATCTGAATTTCCTGTATTTATACTCTTACGACAAGCGAAGTTCATTTGCTTAGAACAGTCCTCGTCGCTAAATGTTGCATCAGTATGCAGTATTGCACAGTTTTCATTATTGTTTAGTTTGTCTGGTTCTTGAACCCATAACCTTAATAAAACAGTATGAACAGAATCAAGAGAACGAGAGACATTGACAAACAAACAATAACTGCGTCAAACAATTAAGAACCAGAATGTTATTTATTAAATCGACATCACAGCAATCATCAAGACTAGTAATCCATGCGGACCGACTTACAACGGTCACCCAGTACGGAACCAGGCGGTGTAGTTAAACCGTTTAATGAGACCTCAACCATAAAACACATAACAAAAAGTAAAATAATATTAAATCGTAAAAACAAATACCCTAGACGATATTCAGAAGACATGAATAGAAGGAAAAAAACGTCGGATACAAACAGACAAAAATCAAATTATGAATTGAAAAAAATAAGCGGAATTCTATTTAAAACTTAGAGGCTAATCCAGGTGTCCCTGAAGGAGTAAGCGTTTCCAACTACACATGCATCACCCACTGCGATTTTCCCGTTTTTTTTAGCATATTACAAAATCACAAGTCGTTATTCGGGAAACAGAACAGAACTGACAATTCGTTGCCATCATGACACTAGTACAGCACAAGCCGAGTACTTATTGACACATATCACGAGTGAAAAAGAAACAAACACGAAAAAGAATATCAACATAAAAGATATCAAGTTGTTTTTCTACCATTTTACACACTGTAATAAGGACAAACATGTAAATCTTCATACAAATGTGAAAAGTTTGTTCACAACTTGTATGTTACAATAGCACATTGTTGATGGTTGATCACATTCTTTATATTTGTAGATGGTAATGGCTAACATGCACCGTTCAATAGGAAAACATCAAGCCGAATGGTATATTTGGAGCAGGAAACGCCCACTTTTGCAGAAAACCACCTTTTGGCTTTCAGTTTTTGATACAAGTTTATGGCGTTTTCATTTTACCTTAATGTCTGTATTCAGTATGATGTGTGCACTTCCTCGTCATATTTAATGTTTTATTGGTTTGCTAAACTATGTTGAAGTATAAACGATTTTCTTTTAATTTTTATATATTTGTGTTTTAAATACATGCAAGTTTCAATTGACGGACTAGACCCCTTTCACCGGTTAACCACATCACTCAATAACTTAATTCAACGTCTTTTAACGTTTTCTTGTGCTGAATGCCTCCGATATATTGTTATGTTGTTTTATGTGTTCTTATCGTAGTATTAGGTGTGTTGGCATTTGTTTTTGGCACCAATCCTTCTGAATAAGAAATGGACCGTTAACATTGCCCATTTATCACATTACTAGTTCATTGGTTTGATTTTGTCGAGTTTTGTTTTACATATATCTGTCTTTTTTTCATTTTAGCATTACTGTTATATAAATAATGGTTAAAACAAAGATAATTGATAACCCAACGATAGCTTCATCAAAAAGTCACCGGATGAGAGGGTCTCTCTCTTGATCGACCCAGACCCAAGCTTTAAATCAACCGCCATAATCGCGTCTCGAAGGGGAAAATGAATTAAGAATAGACAAAACCTCCATAATTCAAAGCTCTGAATTCAACAGAGTGGTGTGGGAGGGAGGGGGTGTTAAAAAGCAAGATGACCATGGAGGACAAAAACAATACTATAAAACTGAATTTGGGGGTGTGAGCAGTCAACGACAACAAGTCACCGAGTTCTTCATGATGTTTAACAAATTTCCAGTACATGTACATGAGTTATGTCTGATAAATTACTTACATGTATGACTTAATATATTTATCACCATTAGCCCAAGCCCAGGTACTTCCATTTCTTATAAGACCTGTCCAAAACAATGTCGTCGTGTTGGTCACTGCAGGCATCTTCGACGACATAAACACCTATAAAATGTAAAGGGATATTATACTGAACATATAGTTTTAGCACCCTTTGATAAAGAACCTATTTCTTTTGTTCAGTTAAAACAAAATATGTACAGAACAAGTTCAGTGGAGTAATGTTCTGTCGATGAATAAATCGTTCAGCCATCTTACTTAATTAACTTACATGAAATCGCTTACAGATTAACTGGTTGTTAAGGTTTTCAAAGCTTTTACTTTTAATTTTTTGATATTGTCGTAGCTAAACATTCCTAAAAAAAACCCTTAAAGTATAGACAAGGCATTTTTCGATGTAGCCGGTTAGTTTGGCTTTTGGATGACGTCATTTGAAAGTACTTAACTCAAGCCATGTTATGTAAAATGTCCACAAACAGTGACCGAACTAACGGAAATATGTTGCTGTTTGAAAAGACACGTCAATCATGTTTAAGCTAACATTTCAAACATCAATTTCTGACCATGTAGACATCTTTACATGAAAAGAAAATATGATTTTCAAACTGTAAATAATATTAAAATGTTGCGCCCACTGCGTGTCATAATTCAACTTGCGTGGTTTGATTACTATTTTCGGGTCAGAGTTAATGACGGCCGATCGTAATTTGAATTGACGGCATTACGGGCAAAAACAGGTAAGATATTAAAGGCATACTGTGAATAAAGTATTATATATTTTGAAAAAGTATGTTTCGATGCAGAGTTACACTTGACCTTCCTTTATATCGCCTGAACTATTGACTGTGTACATGTCCTCGTTTTTACATATAAACCCAGTAAATACACACTAGACAAAGCCGCAAAATTGGGAAGTTGACGGGAATCCGTAGAAAAATATTTTTTTATTGGCACTCTTTGAAGATAAATACACAGTTCTGATTAAATCTGATTAATGTTTTTTGATGAATGGATATGTATTTGCTTATGTGAGAAAAACCGATCGGTGTTGAATGATCTCTTTCATGATGAAATTATTGACCTAAAACGTTGACATCGCCACGGCCATTTACACGAATTGACAAATTTATGATTCACATGTACGCAGCAATGCTCATCATTAAAACTTTTTTCAAATATGTATGGATTTAAAGAAACTTTAAGAGTGCCATTCTTTCTAGCAAATTATAAAATTGTCAATAATGATAAAATTTTGATTGGTTCTCGAACATTTTAAAAATGATATTCTCAAAATGTTCAAATTATTTATGTAGGTAAACTGGGTTGAAGGCACCCTTAGGGAAAGAAGGTTCACATTTTTTCAAATGATGGAGATTGGCCACATAGAAGCGTAAATTTGGGGACCCAAGATGGGGATATTTGACAAAATTTCAAACATGTTATAAACTAGATAGCTAAGATCGTAATGCTGCTTGCATATATAGTAAGTAACTGTAGGGCATGGCGAACCAAGTTTGTTCAAGATTTGACCTAAGAGTGCAAAAAATAGGAGGGCCCGCGGTGGCCTAGTGGTTAAAGTCGCCAAATTGTAACCATAAGAGCCTTTCACCTCCTAGGTTCGATTCCAGTCCGGGGCGGCCTAGCGTGAAAAAGTTGCCAGTGACTTGCCGTAGGTCGGTTGTTTACTCTGGGTACTCCGGTTTCCTCCACCAGTAAAACTGTCACGTCCGTAAATGACCTTAGCTGTTGATCGGACAATAAGCCCT
>JAUMGZ010159118.1:0-16589 GCA_032359645.1 Pododesmus macrochisma
GTAAATGGAAGTGAAATAAGGTGTTGTCATGTAGGGTAAATGGAAGTCAAATAAGGTGTTGTCATGTAGGGTAAATGCAAGTGAAATAATGTGTTGTCATGTAGCGTAAATGGAAGTGAAATAATGTGTTGTCATGTAGCGTAAATGGAAGTGAAATAATGTGTTGTCATGTAGCGTAAACGAAAGTGAAATAAGGTGTTGTCCTGTAGGGTAAATGGAAGTGAAATAATGTGTTGTCATGTAGCGTAAATGGAAGTGAAATAAGGTGTTGTCATTTAGCGTAAATGGAAGTGAAATAATGTGTTGTCATGTAGCGTAAATGCAAGTGAAATAATGTGTTGTCATGTAGCGTAAATGGAAGTGAAATAAGGTGTTGTCATGTAGTGTAAATGGAAGTGAAGTAAGGTGTTATCATGTAGTGTAAATGGAAGTGAAATAAGGTGTTGTCATGTAGTGTAAATGGAAGTGAAATAAGATGTTGTCATGTAGGGTAAATGGAAGTGAAATAAGGTGTTGTCATGTAGAGTAAATTAAAGTGAAATAAGGTGTTGTCATGTAGTGTAAATGGAAGAGAAATAAGATGTTGTCATGTAGGGAAAATAGAAGTGAAATAATGTGTTGTCGTGTAGGATAAATGGAAGTGAAATAAGGTGTTACATTGTACGAGACAGATGTGTTAACCGCTGAATAAAGAAGGGCGGTATTAACCCATGGTAAGAACAATTAAGTATAAAGTTCAACACCACATCGGTCATTGTACGAGTTCATAAATAAGCATGTATAGCGTAATAAAAGTAAGGTCCTATCCATCGGTTGTCAGTACTAAACTGTTGTTAAATGGGTTAATAGTGTTATACAATGGAACCCATATGTTAATTGTTTATGACTGTGAATTACAAAAGAAAAAAAGAAAATTCTTTTCTTCGTGTATGTTTGCACGTACATCTCTAAGAATTGTCTTTGAATAAATGATACATTGACCTTGGCGTTTTTATCTTTGTGGAGGCTTGGTGTGTTAAAATCATACAATTAGTAGTAAGGCTATCGATATAACTTGCTAGAATGTCCTTTGACCTTTTCATATGATGGGACAAATGCACTTATAAATTAAATGTGGTCATAATACTCACCTGTCAGCACATACTATGGGATGCTATGTTCGAGTACACCTGTATTTACTGACCATTTAAATTTTGATCAAATAAACTAATATACGGATTTGTGTTTTTACACAAGAATCAGCATGCGTTAGACTTTACTGTATTATCTAAGTTGTTTTTTCACACATACACCAGAGAAGAATTATTGTGTGGTCATGTCGTGGTTTAACCACACCGCACTGTGATAGTGACGTTGGTCGTTTAAAAGTTGACTTTAATTGGTGTATTGCTGATGTTTGATGTGGAGTTAATTCCAATGTATTGTATAACTAGCCCTCGTGAACAGTACAGCTACTGTGTACCGTAAAATATGATTTATCATTATATAACGTGTGCATTAAACAATTATATCCTGTACTTATATATGTAACTTTCATTCCATAGATTATCTTTACTTTGACTACCCCATTAACTCAACACCCGATGATCGTTAAAAGTTGTCCTTGACTTTCCTCTCAGACAAATGACATCAATAATTTGTAATACACATCGATAACACACAATAGCGTACACAGAGCAAATCAAATCTAGTTATGATTCTGTTTAAGAGAAAATGTGGAAATAAAACGGAACAGAAACCGGTAAATCGAAACCGCCATAATAATGTCACGCATTTGTGAGAGGAAGTGCCGTAAACAACATATAGAGACGAGAGGTTTTATTTTCCATTGATACGTGACCGCGAAAATACAGGTCATTGAAGCATGTAAGAAAGTAGATACTACAACAACTCGTCTTGCGTAACGAATAAATTGATGAAATTGATACGTTAGCGATTTCAATAGTTAATTTCTAAGCTTGGGTGAAATTGTCATTTCTCGCTTGGCAACATAAAGTTAATCTACCTGTTTCATACCCAGGTGTTCGTTGTGTGGAAAATCAATTTGAATACAATAAAAACTCCCGTCTCAACTCCTTCCTCTTCAACTCATTATAGTAAATATTCCTGTACTGTCGTGTTTTAATCACCGTTTTAGTGTAGGTCTACATGGATTTTATTAACAAAAAAGTTGTAATATTCTCGCGATATTCTCACGTCCATGGATACGGACAGATTAAATACGCGTGAGACTTACGCAGACCATACAAATATTAAACTAAGGGAACTTCTTGAAATTCTTTTAAAACTAGAAGCGAAACCAGGTGTTCACAAAAAGTGAGCGTTTCTTGCTATACATATGTCACCCGCCATGATATATCCGTATCAATTCGGTATGTGGCAGCCTTTATCAGATAACAAACTTTGAAACTGAGACGCACAGCAAATACATAATGTTATATATATGAAAGAGTTCCTGAGAGACTGCGAAAGATTCAAGGTTCAGCCACGATACAACCGCTACTAAGGACGCTCAAGAATAAAGAATTTAGAATGGATCTTATGGAACCCTATAAGGGCAATTATACTATCACGATGAGATTGATTGTACCATCGTACCGGCATGTTCTAAAACATAGTCTGGTCTGGTTTGGTCTGGTCCCTTTGATCGGGTATGGTGTCATTAGTCTGGTCTGGTCTGGTCTCATTGGTCTGGTTTGGTCTGGTCTGGTATCATTGGTCTAGTCTCTTTGGTCTGGTCTCATTGGTCTGGTCCGATTTTTTTTTTTAAATAATTTTTGTCTATTTCATTTTTTTTTTTTAAATCCATCGTATCAACGATGGTAAAAATGTAAGCTTGTGATTAAAGAGTGAGGAAGAGTGAGCTTTAAAAAGGTCCTCCAAATAATACTATGAAATATTTATTCATAGTTAAGGTGGTCCTTAATTGAATTCAATTGCATTTAATTTAGTGAGATGGATGCAGTACAACCTATTCGAAAACCCAGCATCAAAATGATGGCTCATGTTTACAACATTCGTTCGTCAGCCCAAGCTACATGTAAACTACCGCTGCTTTCGAACCAAAATATGTGCCATCGGATATGTTGCTGCAAATCTCCATACTCCAGAAAGTTTACTAATGAGGTCGTAAATATTATGTCGTCCGTAACGTAAATACGAACGGATATACATGTACAAAATGTATACATCGCATGACATATATATGTTTCAACATTAACAATGAAAACAATTGCTGTCAAATTTGATATCTAAGTAATTTAGAAATGTTATGTCAGTACCAAGACTAATGTGTGATGACTGTCACCAATATCCGTCAGTGTCTCAAGTTTGTGTATATGGCAAATATAAGGAAACAAAAAATAAAGGGACTCAGTTATAATTGGGAAATGTTTATGGAAATGGAAATTAATTTCGAACTGGAGAAGTTATCGCATGTTACACAAGCATATTCCGAAAAATAAAGAGAAAATAAAGTACATGCTTTACAATTTTCCTCTTTTCATGTTTGATATATTTTCTGTATAACTATATTATATTGGGTTACAAAAGCCACAGTCGGAAACTTCTATTTCAAATTATTCTATAAAAAGATTAATAATTTGTAATATATGGGTTTAATAGAAAAGTCAACGGTGTGTAGTAGTAAAATTTAGTTTTTTACTTTCCTCTACTATACATAACTATAGTAAGAAATTCTTTATAATCATGTTTATTAAGAATGTAACTCTGTTAACCTTGAATATGTCCAAATTTAAATACCAAGAAATTCGTCGGTTTTCCTTATACATGCATGTACTTTATTCAATTGCTCATTTCTTAATTACTGCATCTAATTAAGTAATAATTTTTAGCGCAGTTTGTTTGTATTTTCTTCATAGAATAAAAATAAGGGAGTTTTAATAAACTTGTTTCTGTTTATATGTTTATGAATGTATAGCTGACGATGCCCGTAAGGTCAAGCTTCAACTGTTGCGGTTTGTAGAATTGAAGATGGGACGTATGCAAGTTGACGAAATGTTAGAAAGGCAAACGACGTGATCTTTGAACCTTTATGCAAAATAGCAAGATATAATTCACGGGTCACAAGCAGTCAATTGTTTCATATGCTGAATGTTTTACGAGGTCGGGTCCCGGCATATTTGAATGTCGTCTTCGTATTCCATCACGATCTGTCAACGCGGACGGTTTCTGCCAAAGGTTGGTCGGTGGCGGTGTACAACTCACCGGGTCTCTTGTGACGTCTGTAATGCCAAGCGATCCCTTGCTTCATCGGCGGCACCAGATGTAATGACATAGCCTTTTCCTAGAATGGCACCACCGATGACCCAGAGTCTTGTAGCGTTCTTTGAAATGGAACGCGATGTAGAGTTTCATGTAACGATCCGTGTAGTAGATTCACGGGAACAAATCACTAATATTGATCATGAGTTTTCTCCTGTTGTGAATTTCGGGATATTACGCTCGTTATAAAGCTGAGCGATTAGCACCAAAACTACGTACAAGAAAAAGAATTTGGCGATTTAATCTAGCAAATCTAGCGCGCAGATGTGATGAAGCGTTCTCGATTCTCCCTGGTCTCTTTCATGAAATTAATTGAATTAGAGTGTCGACTGTTACATTGTGCGGTCTCTCACAAATGTCTTTGAGTGAACTCGAGACTCTACCAAAGGCACTTCTCTACAATGGCGGGGTTGCAACCGACAACCTTTTCCTATTAGATCTTCGGGGAAATAAAATCATGGCTTGCTCAATTTCTCGCGACGGTCCGTATTACGGGTTTAATGATTTAATTTGTAAGTATTCATTATCGAGATGTGAATTGTGGCGAAAATTACTCTGTCGTTATTGGTGGGGAAACACTTATATGACAAAAGACTCCACGTTCTCGATGCTAATTTATTAGCCAGAGAAGATAAGTATTAATACTGTTAGAATGACGTGACGTCGTTATGCACGAGTTCATATGTTACCAAAGAGACTACGTTTAAAACTTTTAATTGACCAGTGCATTGTCTACACGCGCCAAAATGTCCTCGCGTGAAATTCAAATGAAGCATTACAAGTGCATCCTAAATTAGTGTGTTTTTTCGTGTTAAGCTGCATGAATTAATACAATATGACTTCGAGAAATTTCCACGTGATGTCAAAAAGTTGGAGTATATTAAATCCGGTTAAGCTCTTTATTTGTTGATTTGTGTGGCGAAACTGGTAACGTAGGCAGAAGATACGATGTTTACAAAGTTTTATAAGAGTCGTTAAACAGGGGTAGAAGTGTTGATCTATCCACTGTACACTTGTACCAGGTCGATCGCTGGGGTTTATGAAGTTAAAGTACACTTTATTACTTGTAACCGCTCGCTAAGCATGCATTGTCTTACCCTATGAACACCCCAGACTCGTGTAATAGAACATGCAGTATAAGGGGTGTTTTCTATGTATTTTATAAGTACCAATAATTCTTACTTTGAACCTTGAATTTTATGTATTTTCAGAAGGTTTCAAGATAATGTTATGAGCTTAAGCGTTAAACAGCTTCGTTTTGATTCAAAGGAATATACTCACAAGTTGTTTATTTTAAGTGTTTTATATGAAGTTGACGATTTTATTATCCTATGTTTATTGTCAAATGGTAGGAGTATCTTGGTCAATTTCCTTGATCTTGATATACTCTCTCTCTCTCTCTCTCTCTCTGAATTAATAAGTTAACTAATGACGCTCACCCAACTCGGTCAGGTTTACCCCCAGTTCCTTATATTCTTTTTGCATTCGGGAATTTAACTATTTACATTTGCAGTCACAGTCTTTGCACGATACTCGTCGATAATCTTTCATACATTGCTGTACTTTTATACGGTTTACAATTGACGGGGAAACTGTAATACGATATAATCCCAATAAAGGTTGAGTACGGTCCTAGTCACTTAATAACAAGTGTGTTGGCATTTTGACCTTACCTCTTGTCCAGTCTTGCCCTGTGTATTGCCGTGGTGCAAGGTTTTGGCATTATTTGTATATATTTCATAAGAAAACACGGTATTAGCGCTGTATATATAGACAAGACAATTCTCTTTCATCTCGTCTCCGTGTACCACCTAAATCCGGTTCTCTCTTTACACAATACTCTGCCTTTCGCAAACAAAGCGTTTTCAGTAAGTCAACTCAACCTCTCCGTCGTAAAGGTCTCAAGAACTATCTAATAGAATCCCATTCATTCGGCGATTGGATTATAAATAAATTGAAAGCACCTAAACTGCGCAAGTAGACAACGGATGTGTTAGGACTCCGGCAGGTGGTTGTTTGGATCTTTAGAAAACAACCTTAATCTTCTTTCGAGCTTGTTTGATAATAGAGTTAGATTCACACATGTCGCAAGGCTATGGCAGCCGAATGGGGATGGGGGTTATTTAACTTTGTCGCACTATGAAGAAAAGTTAAGCCAACGGATGTTTAAAATATATGCTCAACTTAAGTCAAACTGAATTATTGAAGTTGTGCTTGTATATGTTCTAGGACTACGGTTGACAAAGATTAGACGGCAATACGGTACAGGTCATTTAGCAAACAAACAAGTGCGACTGATAAATTGTTTGTTTTTTTTTGTCTTTGTTTTGTTGTTTTATGTTGTCCTTTTTCTACAACCTCCTGTTTTGCGAGGATATTTTGACAAGGAAAATATCAACATAGCAGGAAAGCTTGTTATAAGAGTAAAGTTTATCAATTTATACTTGTACATGGACTATGACGTAAACGAACTCGTTTATACAAGGTAGTCGTTGCAACACTGGTCAGTGTGTATCGGTTGTAAATCGATCAACGAGAAATCAATATTTAATCTATCATTCCAAGAGTGGCAAAGAACTATCTAAATACACGTTAAGTAAAACGTTTAAGCGGTCAACAATTTTGACCTTACAAGAAGGTCCTAACTGGCGAAAGTTCTTTCTTTGAATTTTTATTTCATTTTCAAAGTTACAGTACAAACAATTGTAAAGTAAGGCTACAGTACAAACAAACAAAAAAACAATAAGACAACATGCCATAAAGCCAAATTATAGCACAATACGACAATAAATGATAAGTGGTTATATCAATATTGTTCAGCCTATTTGATTCTACGTCCGGTGGTCCCACTTGGCTTCCATACGAACAGAGATTCTCAATATAGCACATTTGACACCTATCGTGTCTTCCTTCTAAGAGCTGAGGTAGACACAAACGTGAGACGTATATATACAGGTGGACTTGAAATGTACACATCGGCTATTTGATCGATATGTTTATATTGTAGTCAATAAAGAAAATACTTAACTTGTGGTTTAAAGATTTAAGACAGCCAGAATGCTGGTATTCTAAATAATCAAATTAAACATACCTGATAGAAAAGTCTTTGATTTTCACGTGTTATAAGGGTATTGCTATTCATTACAAATTATACAAGGTTTCTCTATTGACTGATTTTAATATAATATACGCGCGTTTGTGACTCGCTTTACAATAACACTAGCTACTACTAGCTGATTGACATATGTTCTTTCTGCTATGTGACTTCTCTCTATGATAGCGTCTTGTTATATACATATAGTTTGTAATGTATAAGATGATATAGTCTTGTTATATATAGTTTGTAATGTATAAGATAACAGAGTCTTGTTATATATAGTTTGTAATGTATAAGATGACAGAGTCTTGTTATATATAGTTTGTAATGTATAAGATGATAGAGTCTTGTTATATACAGTTTGAATTGTATAAGATGATAGAGTCTTGTTATATACAGTTTGTAATGTATAAGATGACAGAGCCTTGTTATATACAGTTTGTAATGTATAAGATGACAGAGTCTTTTTATATATAGTTTGTAATGTATAAGATGATAGTGTCTTGTTATATATATAGTTTGTAATGTATAAGATGCCAGAGCCTTGTTATATATAGTTTGTAATGTATAAGATGATAGAGTCTTGTTATATACAGTTTGTAATGTATAAGATGATAGAGCCTTGTTATATATAGTTTGTAATGTATAAGATGACTACCCTGAACTTCTTATACTTATTTTGAATCAAAGGCAAGGGTGTAAGATATGTCAAGGTAATACCAATCTTACTCTCAACAGCAAAATAAACATTAAGAAATTTAAAGCATATCAATAACCTTCAAATAAACTCCCTTTGCGACAATCTCATAAAAACCATGCAGAACCTATATTCTAGTCTGCATTCTTAAGGATCTGGCAGTATTTAATAAGAAGTCCCACCAGAATTATGCATTCTTAAGGAGTTGGCAATGTTTAACAAGAGGTAACACTAGCTTACTGCATTCTTACGGATCTGGCAATATCAAAATAGAGGTCACACCAGTTTTCTGAATGCTAAATGATCTGGCAATATTAAAATAGAAGTCACATCGACTGATTGCATTCTGAAGAACCAGGAAATATTAAACTAGAAGTCACATCAGATGTCTGTATTCTAAAGGATCTTGCAATATTAATCCGGAGGTCACAACAGCATTTTGCATTCTCAAGGATCTGGCAGGTCACACCAGCATTTTGCTTTCTAAAGGATCTGGCAATATGAAAGTAAAAGTCATATCGACTGATTTTATACTGGAGAATCAGGAAATATTAAACTAGAGGTCACATCAGATGTCTGTATTTTAACGGATCTTGCAATATTAATTTAGAGCTACTTTCTAATTGGTCTGCCAATACTAATCTAGATATCACACCAGCATTTTGTATTCTTATGAACCTGGCAATGTTAATCTGGAAATCACAACATCATTTTGCATCCTAAAAAATCTTGCAATATCAATCTGGAGGTCACAACTGTATTCCAAAGGATCTAGCAATACCAATTGAGAGCTCACACTAGCATTCTACTTTCTAATTGGTCTGTCAATAGCCCAATACTAATCTATATATCACACCAGCATTTTGCATTCTAATGAATCTGGCATATTCATCTAGAGATCACAAGAGCATTTTGCATTCTAAAGGATCTTGCAATATTAATCTTGAGGTCACAACAGCATGCTGTATTCCTAAGGATCTTGCAATATTAATCTTGAGGTTACAACAGCATGCTGTATTCCTAAGGATCTTGCAATATCAATTGAGAGCTCATGCCAGCATTCTGCATTCTAATGGATCTGACTATATCAATTTAGAGCTCACACCAGCATTTTGAATCCTAAAGGCTCTGACTATATTAATTTAGAGCTCACAATATCATTCTACGTTCTAATGGATCAGTCAATATCAAACCAGGTGTCACATAAGCTTCCTTCTTTCCGGAGGATCTGGCAATATTACTCTAGAGGTCACACCAGCATTCTGCATTCTAATGGATCAGACAATATCAAACCAGGTGTCACATAGCTTCCTTCTTTCCGGAGGATCTGGCAATATTGTTCTAGAGGTCACACCAGCATTCTGCATTCTAAAGGATCTGACAATACTACAAAAGAGGTGGACACATCAAATTCCTGTATTCTAAAAGATCTGACGGTGAACCTTCCATGATCAGTGGCTAACACTCTAAATTGCTTGAGGAAAAAACTCAAAACCAGGAAAACCTAGTCTCAGACATAAGTTTGCTGTGACATCCAATAAGCTAATATTATCATTAAACAATTCTGTTTAAAACTGCACTTATGTATTGAATTTTATGTACTATTGCAGTGCAGCTTTAAAGAAGGATCCGTGCAGTTGTAATCTGTATCTGCTTTGTACAGATATGGACCTTCATACTAGTTTTGTTTGATTATAAAAGTTTTGTATACTAGTTATCTATGCTGTTAGTTACCCATGGGAAGATACCAACACTAGACTTCTAGATAGATCTGCGTCTTTTGTCCCGTGACAAATTTTAATGGGCAATTTGTCGTTTCCCGGTCCATGTTGCACATACAAACATTTCATTGTAGATCTTGTTTAATATCGCAGATAGACTTGATCGTCTGTACTTTTACTTTCAAATTCTAAAATAAATCATAAGCCATACAAGGAAGATATTTCTGTTGAAATCACAAGCAAACAGTGTAGAAGCAATAATAATACCTTCAATTAGCTAATGACAAAATGAAATTACGTTGCGTACGGCCCTAATCTGAGACTAGGGTATAAAACGACGCTTTTACTCCACTTGATGAACAGAATTACAAAGCCGTGAAGTCGTAATATTTACAAAATGCCTTTTATTAGCTCTCGTGAAATGATCCGTGTGATACAGTCAGCGGCTGTTATGACTGCACATATAATCTGTTGCTTCTATCAGAACTGCGAGCCGTAAGTGCAAAAAATCTCGGAGACCTTCAAAGGTCGTTATTTCAGAGTAATGCCTTGGTTTACGATACCCCGGACATCTCGAGGGAACCAAAAGGTCAATTTAGAATTTTCAGGACGACTGATCATATGACACGGTTCTCGCTTTGGCGAACAGATTGTCGATCTTTTGCATCATCATTGGCTGTATTTCAGCGAGTAATTTTATTAATTGAAATTAATTATGACTTGAAACAACAAGTGTTTCTTTTTTCTATTTCATTTGTCGCTTTACACTCGATCGTGTCGTCATTGAGAGAATTTGATGCGAAAAAACGACGTTAATTTACAAGAGAGTGGTAGATTTTACCGCTACATTGGTTTCATCGCCGGTCTACACGGTGATGGAAAAACAATCTAATTGAAATTGTCAATGGGTTATATAATAATGAAGTTCAATCAACTATACGGTCTAAGGTGCATGTTAACATGTCCGTGTGACGGGTGATAAATGTTTTAATATTATATCAACTTCATAATGTCTGTGTTGCGAGTTCTACAGGCATTCGCCTCCATTAGGTCACGGTTATTGCTCTATGTCTTGCAATAGTAACACGTAGATTTTAATTATCGTTTACACGTAACGCTTGCGACGAAGTTTTTAATGAAAAATGTATGACCAAGGATAATCTATATCTAATGTGTCAATACTGCTCTGGGTGTCACAGCACATCCTAATTAAGAATTTTTGTTCTATGATTTACAATGTTTGGACAGTGCTTTTAGCCTTGCTTTAATCTATGCATATGCAGTGATTATGAATTCGTAGCAACATTCACAGGATAAGTGCTTTAAAGTGCAATAATATTAAGGAATACCTTCAACATAATCGTTAAAAATTGCTTCCGTTTAATCGATGTTGGTGAGAAACTGTCTATACTATTGCGACGGCGAAACTTCGGTATGTCGGCTAGAAGCCTCATTGTGCAACGAGGAAACCTCGGTTTAATCGGCTATGAACTGTACATATTCTCTAATTGGTGCGACGGTAAAATTTCAGTATATCGGTTGAAAACTGCATAGTGCGGCGACAAAACTTGTGCGACGACGAAACTTCGGTATTTTTGCTAGACTGAGTTGTATGTATGCCCTAACTTGTGCAACGACGAAACTTCAGCATATCGGGTATAGAAATACAAAAATGCAACCTGAATCATGCCTCTGATAAATATGATATTTATAAGAGGAAGGAGCCAAAACTCTGTAAAGATACATGTACAAATGTACTCTCTAACCAATCTACCGTCTATTTTACTGCATATATTCTCTAACCAAAACGTTTGATAAGAATAACTCGCAAAGTAGTAGGCAATGTAACTTTGAATTATTATATTATATTCTCTATATCCAGTTGTTCACTTGATACTTCCCAAATATAGTATAACAGTTTTCTCTTTTTTTATCTTAAGCATCAGCTTATGGCTTATCCATTTTTATATTTCAAGGGCAACGCCAGTCGATATACTGTCCAGTTTGTTTTTTCTCAATCAAAAGTGAAGCACTTTTCCGTCTATTATGTGCTGTTTCTTTTAAGTGAATCACCATGATCGAAATTGCGACATTTTATGTGTGTCGGTGGACGTTAAAACAGTCTTATTTGTTCTTAATGTCCATTTTGTCTTTGCATTTAATCTCTTCCGCCATTTACTTGTCCGCATAATATATGTCGCACAGATCTCCCGCAGTCGTGCATGAGTCCCTTGCCATCTCTTGTTCCGCAATACACTTCAGAATCCTTAGTTTATGATGATTCTATGTCACACCTATAATCCGTCCAGGTGTTATTCCACAAATAGTCTGCAAGAGACCTAAGGAATAGCAATGGTAATAGCTGATGGTCTCACAAACCGGTAGACGTCTTCCTCATTTCCAAGGTGACATATGCATGCGTCATACAGCAATGTTGGGTGTTTATGGAGTCTGACCTGCTAAATAAAAAAACCTGGTCATTACGACCTAGTTTTATTACGAAGTCATCCAATCTAAGAGCACTTCGATGAATGATCTTTCTCTTGAACGATAGTCTATGATAAATACAATAAACGTATTTATTTTTATCACTGAAAAAAACCAAGTTTGTTCTTAAACAAATGGTAGATATGTTAACCAACCTCAACTGCAGGAGCATA
Organism: Pododesmus macrochisma; assembly: GCA_032359645.1. Lineage (NCBI taxonomy): Eukaryota > Metazoa > Mollusca > Bivalvia > Pectinida > Anomiidae > Pododesmus > Pododesmus macrochisma. The sequence continues at coordinate 12,460 of JAUMGZ010159118.1, forward strand.
TTTATATTATGTGCATTGATTTAAGAATATCATTTCATAAAACGCATAGCAATTTCAATTTAGACTCTATATCGTATACAGGGACTGTTTAAGGTATGAACGTTTTGGACAAAATATAATCAAAATGTATATTTGAGTCGGTCAAGCACAGAGGGCAACGGGAACCGTAGTACTAAATGAAGGTGACAATATGTAGTTTGTGATTTGCGTGTAATCCTTTTTTTTTTATTAATTTGTTTATTTATTTTATGAACAATTTACACAACAAAAAAACATTTTTCGTCATAATTCAGAATCAGTAAAGCGTATTTAACGAGTATATAGATAACACAGTTTTATGTGCGTTCGGTTATAATGCCTCAACATATATTTGTTCACTCCTATTTGTCTTCATGGATTATGCCAGGTCACCGTTAGCATTAAAATCTCAACGGTGTTCGTTCCAATTACTACAAACCAATAAACAATATCCATATTGCAAAATAAACAAATAATTAAACACTTTATAAACAAATCAAAAAGCAGATAAACCGAGAGAACGAATGTTGGCGACATAAAATGTCGATGTTAAGTTGGTCCCTGGGGAATTGTACCCTGTAATGAAATATAAACGTCAGAACGATAATTGGCAAAAGAGAAAGTAAAATTAGATTTTCTCTCATTTTCCCCAGATGATAATAAGATGGCCAGGAAATCTAGTGGATCAATAGTTAGCGATGTCGCTCCAGGGACTGCGATATAATTATATTTAAGATTAGGCAGTAGTTTAGAGGTGGTGTGTGAAATAAAGAACACACGATGTTGACGAGGATTTAGATCATGTTTAACGATATGTCTGAAGCTAAAACTGATGATACTTTTTATATGTTTTAAATTGTTATTTATAGTTTGGGAGAAAACGAGCACCCGGTGTTTATTCTTGTGTAAAAATGACAATGTTACGAACAAATATTGTCCTGGGATGGTTTGTAGGCCAGGGTATAAAATTATAGGGTTACGTACACGTATCTTAGCGTGGTGTCATAGGCTAACGGTAAACATGCATTGCTAACAGTATTTACGAACAATTCCATACAATCAAGATTTTAAGTTGATAGATCTTGGACCAGTGTCTCCGCACAAGTGTCTTGTTATTATCAACTTACAGTAACTGTACCACACTGTATATTTCACTGGCGCACCATGACGCAGAAAAATAAATTAATTTTCACCTAAGCACTTTATTCTTAATCCAAGTACATTAATCCTTCCCTAAGTATAACGAAGCATGTCGTCTACTCTAGACAAATATATTTTCAGATAAAAGAAACTATCAATTTAAAATCTTAACAATCCACAAAGTCTGTAAGAGCGGACGTCGGACATGAAAACGTGAGGTATGGCCATTCCATGTACAGATCACTGTATTTCTGTGACGGTGGATCATTAGCTGTACAAATGATCAGTATTCATGTGACGGTGGATCATTAGCTGTACAAATGATCAGTATTTATGTGACGTTGGGTCATTCTAAGTACAAATAACCTGACAGCGGATTGAATAATAAAACGCAGTACAGCAAAACAACTCGAAGCGTAAATCAGAATATGTATATGAAAAGTGCAATGTTATACAGAAAGGGAAATAAACAGTACTTCGACAAATAACATTTGATAAAACAATGACAAACCTGTCAGATATAGGGATGGAAAAATTTAAAAGAAAGAGTTATGTATGTATGAAAGTGTTGAGTTATACGTATTCCTCCCAGATATAGTGTTGTGACAATTTAGGAGAAGAAGAAAACGGTTACGAAGAAATCCGAAACTTACTATAACGCCTTTAAGTTTTGACATGTTGTATGAAGATCTACGAGAAAAACTTGAAAGTTGCATGTATGTCCTAAAAGACATGCCAGTTAGAAAGGTCACTTTTCAATGTTTCCGCATAGAAACTTTCTACGTTTAAGCCATGAACGTTTAGCCAATGTAATTATGGTCCTATAATACACATTGCTTTTGATGACGAACCGAATAAAGCCGGACCATAATTACATTGGCTAAACATTCATTTCTTGTTTTTTTTTTTTTTTTTATATTTATGAATTAGATAATATCTTGATAATATTGTTCAGTCAATTCTAATTTGTGTCTACTTTCGGCAGTTTAACTGGTTTCTTGAAACAGCCACAGCAACAGCCAAATCCCCATACCATATTTGGTAGTCAATATAATTCGTGGAAGAACAGAAAGAAAGGAAAAAAATAAACACATGATATACAATGTTTAAATGAATATAACATGTAAAGAATTGCCACAGTGGTGTAATTTGTAAGTATTTAAAGACTTCAAAGAATTTTTAATATTTAAAACGGTGGACGCCATCTTGGTTTGTTACCGACAACACATGTATTCATACGCCTGTTATAATAATCTGATCATAACTATCAGTATCATAATACAGTTCGCATTCTCTATGCATTGTTGTGAGAAAACGTGGAAGAAATGTAAATAAACAGAAATATTCAATACCATCAAATCTACATATTCTCGAACGAAAAACATACCTTCTTTGCTTTCATTTTAAAAAAGGAAACAAATTACGGAAACAATTGAAACAACTAATTACTACAATGTATAGGAAAATACTCGGTGATGTATGCATGTATATTTCATTTGTTTGCCATCATTGTGAAATTCATAATTGGGAGGGTTTTTTTCAGAATAAGTTGTGAGCGTGTTTTTAAACTGTGATCTTCTCTTTCTAAAACGAAAACCCCAAATCTTTACAAAAAAGAATATGATTTTGTAAATGATTTACGCCAAATAATATCATGTGTTTAATCAATGTTTTTATTTTGAAAAAGAACTATGTTAATTACATAGTCATTGACTTATACTTTTATATAAAAATTCTTTTTAAGTTGTTTGAAAGAAGTGAATGACTAAGTCAACAATGTATTTAGTCATAAAAACTGTTTTATGCAGCGGTGCATATTTCTCTTGTGTCTTGCTGCCTCGAAAGTTTAACTGCTATTTACAATTATAAGTCATAACACTAACCACACGAATGCTAGTATTATGACTATATACATCCTACTTCCAGATCATATATCAAAAAGTATACGACACCACAGTTATTCAAGGGCAAATGTACTCCTAGTACACGAAGAACAATGATACTCTCTAAACAAAGACAAGATAGGGCAAGCATTTTGACTTTACTTGTTGCTGCTTTTACCTTCAAAATTTGTCATCAGTTAAAAAAAATGTTTTTTATCAATTGAAATTTATGAGTTCTTTAATGTTCTGTCATTTGAATAATACATACTCGTAAATAATAATATCACGCGTAAGTTTGCATTCATGTTTTAGGTCTTTTCAAACTGAAGTGATGCAATAGCTTTTTATATAAGAGGTCACCTTCATTTCTTTAGTTTGTGTAGACGAATGGAAGTCTGGACTATGTACAGATAAAATGCTGTAATATTTAATGACGATATATTAAATACTCCTGTGGCGGATTGTCAATCTCTGTGGTTTGGTTATTTTTATATGTTGTCTTTTCTACAGACGGTAGATACACCTGACCTGACCCCACGTCACATCCTCTATCAAACAAGGTAAAAATACAGGCAAGCTGCCAAATAAAGTACCGCACATCTCATCAACTCAAAACGTGTACAAACCTTATGTGTAGGAATATGAATTTATGGATATTATCAAATATCTTGGTTGGGTAACAAGAAGAAAAAAAGCAAGTAAAATGCATTTTTAAGTGTTTGCTGTCATAATTTCATACCTGGTCGGTTTCTTAAAGGCTAAGATTCGGTAGGAGATATATTGAGAGATAATGTGAAATGCAGTTTTAATGCACATCTAAAATTGTAATAAAATGGAAGGATGCACAGATGGGTGACACGAAATGTCTTCTCCGAACAAATACAGATCATCACGTGTGTGCTCGTCTGTAACATGTTCATGCAAGTCATTGACTCAAGTCATTCATGGTTGTTTGTGCTCAAATAATTCATGGCTCAGAGAGAGAGAGAGAGAGAGAGAGAGAGAGAGAGAGAGAGAGAGAGAGAGAGAGAAATTTGCTCATTTCATTCATGGTTGTTTGTGCTCATATAATTCATGGCTCAGAGAGAG
>JAUMGZ010159129.1:0-16585 GCA_032359645.1 Pododesmus macrochisma
CATAAGTGCGCACTGTCGCAAGCAGACACCGTCTCGATATGACCTATACATGAGTTAAAGGGACGCTAAACCCCAATTAAAAACAAACGAGGCAAATTGCCTCCTCGGTTGTTAGAGCCATGAAGGATCCGACTGATTGCATGACTGATGTGTGTATTGGCTTTGTTTTATCAATACAGTGTCCACAACCCATGGTTTACAATGAATTTCAATATATGAATTAAGGAAAGATTACAACTGAATCAGAGGGACTGACGACCAAGGAAAACACCAACAAACATTAAATGACAATAAAAGATTGTAATACATATTATTATACCTCATTGATGTAACAGTAGCGCTGATTGGCTAAAACGTATTACGTGACGGTGAAATAAAACTTCGAATCTCCCTGAGGCGCGCGATTCATGGAGATTCGATGTTTTATCGACCTTGGGTACGCGCAACTCATTGAAGAATCAGTGCAATGCCCATACTGTTAAAAGCCTAATTTCTTTGTCGGTATAATAAACAATGTATGGCCCTATAAGCAGGGTGATTTGAAGATTTATTTACCCGAGGGCGGAGCCCCTGTATATAAAGCAACTTCACAAAAATAAATCGAGGCAATCCTAACATGGAACGATTTAAGACCTTCATTTAGTGAACAGCCACCATGGAACGATATAAGACCTTCATTTAGTGAACAGCCACCATGTAACGATATAAGACCTTCATTTAGTGAACAGCCACCATGGAACGATATAAGACCTTCATTTAGTGAACAGCCACCATGGAACGATATAAGAACCACAAAACAGGCTTCTTTTCTCGAACTTCACACTGTGATCTCTTACCTAAAAGGAGTGATGCATCATTGTATACGAGACAGAGAGCTTAGTATTCACTCCGTGGACAAGATAGAATATCCTTCATGTGACCCTGTGAAAAACTTCAAACGCTCCATCCATCAAAAACATAGGGAAAGTTGAGTTTCGGATTACTCTAGTAAACACCCAGGGTAAATAATGTACATTTAATTCATCCATAACAACCAACGTTATAACAGAAAAGAAGGAGGAAAATATACTTATTGCCACATCTCTTGATTTAGATAAAAGGAGTAAAACTCATTATTACAACGTGACATACCACTCCCCGTGCATGACGTCAATACTATTGCCTTTTAATAAGAAAGGGATAACATTACTTTATTATTTAAACTGAAATAAGACGCATGTCACGTTAGACGCACGTGTTTTTTCTTGTATACGTATATAGTTTCTCATAAGACATACGAGGTAGTCAACATGAGCACGTTTAACCGTTTTTAATCACAAAACCTAGAATTTCATGACAGCAGCATCATGGTAAGAAATCCCATGTAACATGCTGGAGTCAGACAAATAAATCTTTCTAGTTTTTATTACCTTCTGACAAATATACCCACGTGACACGACCAGCGCGTGGTCATTAGAATAAGCTTTAGAAAAGATTTACAGTGAACTGGTAATATAAGGCTGAGTAGATACCGTCATACAGTACATTACAAAACTCGTGTGACGACCAGCGCTTGGTCATTAAAATAGCTTGAGAAAAGATTTACAGTGAACTGGTAATATAGGGCTGAGTATATACCGTCATACAGTACGTTACAAAACTCGTGTGACGACCACCGCTTGGTCATTAGAATAGCTTGAGAAAAGATTTACAGTGAACTGGTAATATAAGGCAGAGTAGATACCGTCATATAGTATGTTACAAAACTGAGAATAAGCTCGAGAAAAGATTTACAGTGAACTGGTAATATAGGGCTGAGTATATACCGTCATATTGTAAGTAACAAAAATGAGAATAAGCTCGAGAAAAGATTTACAGTGAACTGGTAATATAAGGCTGAGTACATACTGTCATATAGTACGTTACAAAACTCGTGTGACGACCAGCGCTTGGTCATTAGAATAAGCTCGAGAAAAGATTTACAGTGAACTGGTAATATAGGGCAGAGCAGATACCGTCATACAGTACGTTACAAAACTCGTGTGACGACCAGCGCTTGGTCATCAGAATAAACTCAAGAATTTTTTTTACAGTGAACTGGTTATATAGGACAGAGTAGATACCGTCATACAGTACCTTACAAAACTCGTGTGACGACCATCGCTTTGTCATTAGAATAAGCTTGAGAAAAGATTTGTAGTGAATTGGTAATATCGGGCAGAGTATATACCGTCATACAGTACCTTACAAAACTCGTGTGACGACCATCGCTTGGTCATTAGAATAAGCTTGAGAAAAGATTTGCAGTGAATTGGAAATATCGGGCAGAGTACTGTAGATACCGTCATACAGTACCTTACAAAACTCGCGTGACAGAGCAGCAGATCAAAGTAACTAGTGCACATCAAACAGTTTTAAGTTCAGTGAAATCTGCTCTAGCGACCACCTCTATAAAGAGACCATCGGTACATAAAGACCACTAACATCAGGTCCCTTGAAGTCTAATTGCACTTATTTTTACCTGTATATAAAGACCACCTCCATATAACGACAATTTTTGTCTGTTCTCTTGGGTGGTCTTTATAGACAGGTTTGACTTTGACTGCATATTACAAATGAGGAATAGGGGAATAGTTGAAAAAGGAAATTCATAAATGATATTTATACATTTAACAGTACTGATAGAAATTCAGCATTTACAAACTTATATCGAGACATGTAAAAGTTTACATATTTGACACTCGGAAATATTTCTTTGAAGAAAAAAAATATACGATGTACATGCATATGAAACACCTACATGCTATGGATAGGGTCAATGAATAAGTCATACTTAATACTGACTAAAGTCAGTCTGGGTGAGGTTATTATTATTGATCATATAAGGTCTCAAGGTCTGGATGAAGTGATAACTAAATTAATAAATTCTGCAAAAGGAGTCCAATACTGATTGCTAGTGCCAATATAGCGACAATTTAGAAATCCCTTTTATATATAAGTTTTGAAATTTGTATACATAAAATGCTTACACACTCAATACATCTTATAAACAGAATTTGTTGTACTAGTAAAATGACAATTGGATATTATTTTCCAACTACATCAGATAGCAATGCATGAGTAATGTGTTGCCTATATTTCTACTGGGAATCCATGCGGATTATGATTCGCCGCTAAAACTCAAGAAGGAGGCAGAAATACCTCACTTTCTAATGAGAATGATTGTTAAATCTGATTTTCTTGATTTAAATATCAAACAATTGTTGACGTCAGCAGTAAACCCCTCCCAGAGTCATAAAACTCCCTGTGGGTAATAGAGGTACTTAACACCAGGTTGAAGACTGATTATTCATGTGTTTATTGTCTGTATGGTCTGCCTCTCCATCTTTTCACTGTACGATCCATAACAAAGTGATTTTGCATGGTCAGTTACTGGTTCCCTTTCATCTCAGAGAGGCTAGTCCTTGATAGGAATTTAATGAGATGAGGAGGAGTTAAAGAAGTCACGTGTCCCCGTTCTTACTGACGTCAGATTGCGGGAACTGCTGTTCTCATTTGTAATTTTTAATATTTTCTGTTTATATTGAAGCCAATGAATTAAAGTCTCTGCCCACAGTACTGTCCAGCAAGAGAAACAAATAATGAGTGGCATTTCTGAAGGTTGAAGGCATTGGGTGCTAAAGAACAGGTCATTTGACTTTTTAAATGACATAATTCTTGTTTTCTCTTTTGTGTCAGTCCGATTATTGGTCTTGTTGCTGAAAGTTACCAAAGAGACATGTTGATTTTCACAGTTTTTTCTTCATAATTAATTCATTTTTTTAAGATATCATATCACAACTTATATATAAGCTATTTTCTTAGCTTTCTTGTGGTATACAACACTTATATATTTCTTCAATTGAAAGTCTGTAAGCAGCTGAAAAGCGACCCTATCAAGTAAGATTTCGTGTATCCTTAACATTAGAACATGCGGCCACCGTAGGACTTTACAGCCAGAATGAGCTACGGCTCTCGTAGCTAATATAATTTGTACCAGCAACATTTGAGAATAAAGGTGAACATATTTTGTCCTGCACTTTAAATCTATATCGAGAAACAAAAGTGAACGTATTGAACACATTGTACTTTACGTCCATCCCAGAGTCTTCACATTACAATATGGCCATCACTCACGTAATGTTGGGGAAATAGAGACAGAGAAGCAATACACATCCATCACATGAATTTAGGAGACTGTTATCAATAAAAATAACAAGATTGGATAGAATTGATCCTTATCCAACAAGAAGTGAAACTATAATAAAATCGGTTTCGTTGAACTTGAGTGATGTTTGACGCAACTTCTAGACAATAAGCGTGCTCGTTTAAAATTTAAGATAAATACATTGCTCGTCCAATGTTGCTATTAAGGATCCTATAAGTTATGGTGTAAATACATCCTATGTAAGTTAAAACAACTATATGTACATATCTATTACACTTACGTCAGTGTTACTGATCACAACGTGTAAATCGTACTTCCTAATTGTTGCCTGTTGTTTCATGTGATAATGAGTACAATATTTCTATTTGTTTTCTAGTTATTTTTGTTATACATCTCATTAACAAACATCTTCGCTGGTTTTGGGGGTTTTTTTAGAAAAAAATAATCTTTTCTTTTAGTTTTCTTCTTTTCCATTGTTTATTTGTGTAGTATTTTACTTGCTAGCCACTACACTAATAAGCAAGTCTATACATACCGACCGTATCATGAATCAAAGCGGAAAATTTGAGTGTCTCGATGACCTGGGAAGTTATGCTGGCTGGAACTTATGTTCATGTTATGCCCCAGTAATAGTGCCATGTTTTGTCTGCCACGCTTAGCTATGTTTTGAAACTTGACAGAACGTTGGCTACAACGTGAGAAACGTGGAATAACAAGGAACAACGTAGCGACAGCGAGGCTAGAGTGTGGCGGCAACAATGCATAACGTGGCACAACGTTGCTACAATGTGCGCAAACGTGGAATAATGAGACAAAACATGGCGACAGCGAGGCATAACCCAGCCGAAATATGCAAGTCGTTGGTGTCGGAAACGTGGCAGAACGGGGCTGCAACGTGAAATAACGAGGTACAACGTATATCGACAGTGAGGCTAAAGCGTGGCGGCAACGAGGCATAACCCGGATGAAATTTGCAAATCGCGGAGTCAGAAAGGGGCACAACGGCGCGGCCAAAATGTGACACTGTGACTGAGACATTTGGGTAAACTAATTCAGACAGGTTGAAGAGTAGAGGTCAGACAAAGATCGGCACGCCCTTCCCTGGGGGTGCTTAGCTAGCGGTCCCTTGTACAGGGTTTTTAATAATTCCTACACATTAAATGACGTCCCTATGGAAAAATAGATATAGGAGTTGGCGGAAATCCAGGTGCATGTACACTTTTTTCTCTCTGTAAATTCCATTCCCCGTTCCTGTCACCACGCCTTATCCTGTAACGTCGTTTTGTTTTCCTCCTTTGTTCTTGTTTCACGATTTTGGGGAAATATTCAGGAAGAGAAGTAAAAACTAAAAGAAACATAATACGGCATCGTTGCTGTGTCTGTTTGTCTAAGTACTTGGTATTCACGTTATGTCACGCCTCACACCATATGTTCGGCAGATGTTTAATTAACAAATGAAATATAATTTACTTATGTATTACTAAAACAAACAGTGACTGACATTTGTTTAGTTCGTGTGGTGAGTGTCTGCAGTCGCTTGCAACGTGTCGCACTGTGTCAATACAGTTATAAGAGGAGTATCGTGCTAATTAAGTCCAGTCGAGTATAATGTATTTAGAATTCTTATAAGCATTACCTCGTATATCAGTTACTGATTAGTTTGGTTGTCATGCGTACCGTTGCCATCGACTGCGCTTTGTATCCATGGCGACAGACAGGGCTGAAAGGAGACATCACAAAATACAAATTAAGAATTCATAAACGGTTAAAGACATTTAAGATGTTATTGTAATGAAACTAAACAATACCTCGAATATTGATTTTTTTTTTATTGAAGACGTTTAATCCTAAACTGTTCGTCAGAATATAATGCGACATAGCTATAGTAATGTAGTATGAATTGGTCACTGTCGATAACAATGTAAAAAAGAACAAGCATGCCCTTATATCTACAGCACAATTTGCAACTTCAATGCGTGTCTCTAAATATTATTTTTCAAGAAATTGTTAAAGCCTACCAAGCCAGTGAATTATTGAGAATGATATATATATATATGTGTGTGATACTGAGTTTGTGTATGGTGCAATATCAATATTTATTTACAGCGTCCATATGGTTGGTTCGTTGTTCTGTGACCGAGTGAAGTATCATGTCAATATTTCTGGTGCGTGATATTTCAGCGAGACAGCACTATAAAGTTGCCATCAGTGCGTACTGCCACAAGCAGATACCGGCTCCATATGACCTAAACATGAGTTATGGGGACGTTAACCATCAATGAAACAAACAAACAAACAAACAAATAAACAAACAAACATACAAAGTCCATATTTATCTCTCTTGACCGTCAGTAGTAGATTAAACAAAACTTTGACGTTGCGAGGCGACTATTTTTCTCACTTTTTTACATTCCACAATTTTTCACAGTATCAAAAGGCTTTAAGAAGAATAATTGATTGACAGAAGAATTATCCATGGTTTTATAACCAACTAAACATTAGGAATCCTGTATACATTATAACCGCCCTGGTAGTTCAATTAAGAAGGCCGAATCTAATTTAATTGCCAGAAATATGCATTAGAGATTTTCATTCACTTACCAGAGTTTATTTGTTTGTTTTCTTGGGATTTAGCGTCCTTTTAACTTATTTTAGGTTATATCGAGACGGTGTTTGCTTGCGACAGTGCGCACTTATGGCGATTTTATAGTGCTGTCTCACTGAAATACCACTCCACAGACACATTGACATGATACTTCACTCGGTCACATTATACTGACACCGAGCCAACAAGTTCTTCTCCTACCCATTAATGTTGCGTGTTAAGCAGGGAGCGAGAAGAGTGCCCAATTTTAACGTCTTGTTATATGGAACCATCAGGATTTGAACCTGCGATCGCGGATTCTCTTCCCCAGTGCACCGACACGAAACACGGTCAATGAATGCATTATCTTTATTTTAAAAAGGGCATGTCACCAAGACTGGTGAAACGTGGGGACTGTTTCAAAATAAAAATCTAATTTTACATGGAGTTAAGGGAAATAATACAGAAAATGGCAAATGTTAACACTTAAACCCATTGGATGTAAGAGTTTCGTGTCAAAATTTGGTATATAAAAGACTGCAGACTTACTTTGATTCAATAGATATGATGTTAAAATGTACTACCGCGCCGTTTCCAATTCTCTAAACATCTTTATTAACAATATATAGTCGATTGTTTTTTCGATAACCCAAATAAAACAAACAAAGTCATACGTACGTTATAATAAACCATAGTCATCAATCAGTTGGTGTACGTTAAATTGTAATATTCTTGTCAACTGCAACGAATTTTGCTTTGTCATGCTATCGTGTTTATTTTACTTCAAAATGACGCTGCGAAAACATGACATAGCGCAGAACAAAGCAAAGTTGGTATTATCCACCCTATATATATATATAATAAAGACAATATAACAACTTTAAAAGCATCGTCAAATTAACATGTTTATGTGTTGTGATTGATGGAAAGAACATCCCATCTCGCTGAATTTAATTGTGCTTTTGTTACACTGTTCAGAACACCGCAGAACTGAAAACAATACCGACAAAATGTGTTAATTTTTCTCTTGTGTTTATTTAAAATTCCAACTTTTTTTCTTTCTGAAAGCCATGTATTTCAACAAAATATTCTGATTATAAATTTCATTCTTCCGACGGAAAGCTTTGCTACAGGTAGAATTGTATATACATTCTTATTTAAACGCTCTAATACCCAGTAGTAAATTATTACACATAAATGTCCCATGAGATTGATTGAGCGCGTGCCTTCTCCGGCAGGACTAATAAGACGCACGTGGACTTAGTATACTTCTTATGAAATCCAGACAGTTCAAGAATTTCTTATCTACTCATCTGCACGTGCATTAAATCATACACAATTAGTTTTAAATATAAATTTTCCTTAACTAAACGTCAAACTAATTTTTCAAAAATACATAACGTGAAATATCGATTTACTCCTGTTCGCAACTAAATGTTCTTAACATTACTATAGGGTTTGTCTTTACTATATCCACTGTGTACCAATTCATTTCAAACATTTTCTGACATTTCATGAAATGTAGTAAATGTATATCATAGTTTATCCCACCTCGGACAAGTTTCTGAAGTTATGATTGGTTCTGAGTAAGTCACATGGTGACCCTCTATGAGACTGTAGAGGGTCATTACATTTCTGATGGGGCAATATGGCGCCGCCAAAAATTCCCTAGGTAGCTTAGCATTTTAAAATTCGTATTGTGGATGCAATTTGAAGTTGTGTCCCGTTTAACGTGTTGTGAGGCTATGAGTTGGAGATAATACAACTTTGTATTAGTTATATATCTCTCATTGTCTCATGCCTCGGCCTCACCCCCTATTAATTTTACTGACCCTCTATGGTTCTGTAGGGGGTCAGCAGTAAACCATATAACTAATAATCTAAAGATACAATTTTCTTGACATATAAACAATGTATAATTAAGTAACTTTTACCAAATAATTTTTTTTAGATAATACGGAATCATGTCGTGGAACGAGATAAAAAAATTCCCGTTTTTTCTCGACAGGCAGGCAGGCATTACGTATCTGCGTAGGTACGTGTGTACGTACTTAAGTGTGGCTTTGCTTTATGCATACGTACATTCCTACATACCTTCATAAGTACGTACTTACCTGCCTGCCTGCCTGCCTGCCTGCCTGCCTGCCCCCCTGCCTACCTACCTACCTTACCTATATTCCTTCCCTATCTACCTGTCTACGTACTGCCTACCTGCCTGCTTGCCTTAAAATGAAAAAAATGAAGAAAAGAAAGTATCTCGATCCCACGACTTAATAACAATGGTTTTTATTTGTGAGAGAGTGAGAAAAATGCGTTTAAGGCTACCCTAACGGTTTTTAATTTGTGAGAGAGTGAGAAAAGTACGTTTAAGGCTTCCCTAATGGTTTTTGATTTGTGAGAGAGTGAGAAAAGTACGTTTAAGGCTACCCTATATGGTATTTAATTTGTGAGAGAGGGAGCAAAGTGCGTTTAAGGCTACCCTAACGGTTTTTAATTTGGGAGAGAGTGAGAAAGTACGTTTAAGGCTACCCTTAAGGTTTTTAATTTGTGAGAGAGTGAGAAAAGTGCGTTTAAGGCTACCCTAATGGTTTTTAATTTGTGAGAGAGTGAGAAACCTTTAAGCTAATATTCAAAGGGAAAAATAGAATAATGTCGACCATGTGCTAATAATGATTTCCTGGCATACAGTTCTCGTCATTGCACGATAAAGCAAAAACTAGCCGACCTATAATATGCTGCAGAAAAGTTCCATTGCCATCTTTATCTCATATTTAAAAAAACATATGCCGCATTAAAGGCATCAAGATTATTTCTTTTGTCATTGTTAGTCAGTTAGATTTTAGTACCTTTTAATTTTAAATATTTTAGTTTCATTCATCACTGCTTGTTTTGATATGCTTGTGTAATTATAACGTATTTATTCAATAGTCGCCTCAGTGCTACTAATACGATTATGGCTTTACTATATAACATCGCTGATAAGATAAGTCTCCCTGTGGACCTGTATGTTATAATACTGCTCCTAAATTCACGCCCTACACCAGACTGTAAATGGACATAAATGGAGATATAGCACTATGCTCGTGCAATTTAATCAGTCGTGTCTTTATGTGATGGCACTGAAAACAAAGCTCATTGCTTGGAAACAAATAAAACTGAGCCAGATTTGATTTTTTTATCGGGTGAACTGTAAGGAAAATAAATTCAATCTATTTGGTCTTTTCGCTATACACAATTATATAAATCTACAGCATACATGTATCAACATAAGGGCTTGTTGATTGCTTCAATGATAAAAGAAAGAAACCACCTTATCTGAGTTTCTGCAGCGTAGTATCAGATCCTCCGCATTGTTTTGTTTGCAATAGTTAATTTATTCTTGATCTTATCAAAACAAATAGGAGACAACCAAAATGACAAGAAATGCATACGACACTGAATATTGAAATTAAAGTAAATGTTATTATTACATACATGATATGATGTCCATGCTATGACGTTCGATCTTCTCTAACTTTACATGGTATCCACTGTACAGTATTAATTGTGTTACGTTCACTGTTTGTCCATGATATGACGTTCAATCTTCTCTAACTTTACATGGTATCCACTGTACAGTATTAATTGTGATACGTTCACTGTTTGTATGAACTGACTTTCACGTTATATGTTCTGTGCTCTAGCGTGAGCTCTCTCTCTCTCTCTCTCTCTCTCTCTCTCTCTCTCTGTGATGACTGTGTTACTTGTTATAATACCATTTGTCCATGTCAGTGTTTCTATGGTGTTAAATTTCAGTGAAAGGTTACTATATAATTTATATATGAGTCCGCGCCAACTGGACTGTACTTTGTTTAAGCCCCAGTCATAGTGTTACGTTTTGGCCGCGCCGTTGTGCCCCGTTTTTGACCCCACGATTTGCAAATTTCGGCCGGGTTATGCCTCGCTGTCGCCACGTTGTACCTCGTTATTCCACGTTTGTTCACGTTATAGACACGTTCTGTCACGTTTCCAAACGTAGCTAAGCATGGCAGCCAAACCGTTATACTATGACTAGGGCATTAGCATTTTTGATAGAATGATGACTCGAGGTCAGGAAAATGTGATTGAGTGAATTATCATCATGCCAAAATGTCTGTGGTGGGATATTTCAATATGAGAGCGCTGTCACAAGCAGACTGTCTCGATATGATCTCTAGAACGAGAAGGACGTTAAACCCGAAAAAATAAATAAACACACGTTCATCGTCTGCATTGTGCTTATCTCCAGGACTACAGATATACAACTTATCTAAGTCCGGTGTGTCACCTAGTTAAGTATGACTGGTATCAAACTTTCTGTGGAATATACCTATCACCGACAGCAGGTGACCAAACAATTTGTTTTACACCAATAATTTACCGTTTTCTATATCTTGCAAGGGTGCGTTGTTCGTAAGAATTAGGATGGCTGGCTCTTCTTATATCCGTAAATTCGTCTTTTCGTGTGTTTTCTCGACAATTATAAAGGCGAATTAAATAAGGTGACTGGTCCATGCCAATTCCTTAAATTTCGTTTATTTCATAGAGCAATAGTGATAGTTGGCGAGGCGAAATAACGATAATTCTCTTTACTTCGCAGCAAAATAATGGAAAGACAAAATTTAAGTAAATGGAACGAAACAGCCACCACAATAGAAACAGAATATTACACGTAATTGGTTATTGGTGCTTATACAGTTGGTTTTACCTGAGAAAACAATCGTTAGATAACAACGCAGATGTTACGTGTTAAGTTATAAGTTAATCAATCCACGTACATCCTAGAGTGTTTGTTTGTTTGTTTGCGTAGGGTTTACCGTCACTTGCAGAATAGTTCACCGATATCGTGACAAAAGACCAAAGAAGAGGACAGTAAGAGAAGCGGCGATATAGAATTGGGAAATTAAAGCGATGGGATTATCCAGAAAGACAGAATTAAGAAATTGAAGCGATGGGCTTATCCAGAAAGACAGAATTGGGAAATCAAAACGATGGGATTATCCAGAAAGACGGATGAGCAAATGCAACTGTGTTTCCGTCTACTCTTGTATCTAGCTTTAAATGTCAGTCGAATAATAAATCTCGGAAGGACGTGCCTACCTTGTCTGACCTCTACTCTTTAACCTTTCTGAGTTGGGCACCTACCAGGAACACAAATTCCCGCCAGCATCGCTCTCCAGGTCATCAACACATTCAGAAGATTACTGTTATAGTTGAATAAGTTCCATTATATATAGAACCAGCGCAGTGGCCTAGTTGTTAGGGCGCTCGCTTCGTGCTGGTAGACTGATGCTAGTTCTCCTGTTAGGTCAAAACCTAAGACTTTAAAATTAGGCAATATTGTCGCTCCCTGCTAAGAGCCTAGTATTACTGTGTAGGGGAGGACTGGTTGGTTCGGTGTCAGTATAATGTGACCGAGTGAAGTATCATGTCGACGTGTCTGCGGCGTGATATTTCAGTGAGACAGCACTATAATGTCGCCATAAGTGTGCACTGTCGCAAGCAGACACGGTCTTGATATAACCTAAACATGAGTTAAAGGGACGCTAAACCCCAATAAAACAAATAATCAATCCATCATATAGAACAGGGTACAATGAAAATGGAAATATCTATCAGTGCTGTGTGTTCAAATTCATCAGTATTGACTTGTTATGGTAGAAACTTAAGTACCAGGCCCCCGTTTCACAAAGAGTCGAAGATTATACTTAGGCCCAAGAACAGCCTTAAACTTAGGACAAGCCTAAACTTAGGACTGTTTATAGGCAGGCATAAGTCAATTCTTAAGCCATAAGTCAATTATTAAGTCATAAGTCATACGTCAATTATAAAGTCATAAGTCAATTCTTAAGTCTTAAGTCAATTCTTAAGTCTTAAGTCAATTCTTAAGTCTTAAGTCAATTCTTAAGTCATAAGTCATACGTCAATTCTTAAGTCTATAGACAATTTTTAAGTCATAAGTCAATTCCTAAATAAAAACAACAACAACAACAATATATACCAAGAATATACTTAGGACTGTCCTAAGTCTGTTCCTGAGTGTTAGACTTAGGATTGTTTGTGAAACGGGGGCAAGGTACATAAGTTGTATATGCCTGACCGTATTTGGCTAACAACGCACCCATCAAGCGGATGACATCATGTTTTTCAATTAGTCGATAAGACACGCGATTGTTACTCCTACATTTTGTCATATTTCTGTAATAACTAAATATTTAGGATTGTTAAACTTTCTTTTTCAGTGAATAAGAATGAGACATTTAGTTGTGCTTCTGTTCTTATGGAAATACACAGAACAATCGACAGAAGACTTACCCAGGGGACGTAAGTATGTTAATTCATAGTGAAAAGTCATAACGCAATGACCAAGGCCGTAACACCGCAATGACCAGGGCCGTAACACCGCAATGACCAAGGCCGTAACACCGCAATGACCAGGTCCGTAACACCGCAATGACCAGAGCCGTAACACCGCAATGACCAAGGCCGTGACACCGCGCATTGACCAGAGCCGTAACACCGCAATGACCTGGGCCGTACATTGTAACACCGCAATGACCAGAGCCGTAACACCGCAATGAGTAGGGCTGTAACACCGCAATGACCAGGGTCGTAACACCGCAATGACCAGAGCCGTAACACCGCAATGACCAGGGTCGTAACACCGCAATGACCAGGGTCGTAACACCGCAATGACCAGAGCCGTAACACCGCAATGACCAGGGTCGTAACAACCCGTTTTTCATGTATACGCAAGTACGATAATGCGAGCACGAGCCGATCCCGAAGGGTGGGATCCGAGTGTCCCCCCCCCCCCCCCTGATCATTTTTAATATCTTTATGCAAAATCCTGCTTTCTGCGGTATCTAAATATGTAAATCTCACATTGTATATACATAGTAACTTTAACATGACAACAGCCTGTTTAACAACATATTTATTTAAACATTTCTTTACAAAAGTTTTCTAACAAGTTGTGTAATTAATCAATGAAAACTATTAATGATATCAAAACAATTTAGGAAAACAAATGTTTCTAAAAAAAAACTTATGTGTACGTGCTTTTACGGGCCTGATGACGCAACTTATATACATGTCATTCCTTAAATCAGAAATATATTGTTTAGTAGATTTATATATAGTAAGCACATTTTACAGCTCTAAGGTCTTCGTAAAGATAGTTTATGGGTTTTTTGAAGATGATAATTCTACTATGTGTTTGCAGGTATTCGTATGTAACATGTGGAATATTCTGTATTCAAATAAACCATTTGCTCGTACACCTTTGCTCGAGATTTCAGGGACTGTACACAACAAATAATACAAACCATTAAAATACCAAATTAAGTTCCTTGCTGATAACAGGATTCACTTGCTGAATAATTACATGTGATAATGTAGGACACATGGTTTGGGTATATTTTCACCGTTTATCAAATTTTGTATTCACTCTAACCAATTTTTCTTATGAAACAAAGTGTAAAGATCGTGATTTGAACTTTTTCTCTATTAATGAGGCGGCCTCGGAAAAGATAAACAGTTCCCTAACCCAATTATACAACAACAACAACAACAACAACAGCAACAACAACAACAACAACAATAACTCATTTATGTTTTAAAAAAACATAGGGCAGTAGTTAGGCTCAATTTTTAAATAGAAAAAATAAAATATTGTTTTGAGCAACATACCATGACGCCCATATTACCAATGAAAACAATGCCAAAATAATAATAATACGTTTTGTTTTATTAGGGGGATGTATTAGTGTGAGAACCGAAAACTTTATAAAATCAAACTTTTTTTCTACTGTTGATTTTTTGGAAAGACGAGGATCTGTAAAGACATTTACACAAAAAAATGTATATGTTGCCGCACTTCTTTTTCTTCTAGAGCCAGTCTAAAGTAGTGCGTTTGAAAATTGCTGAAATTGGAATTTTCCCGAATTTCTTTACAAAGAACCAACTAAGTGTTTACATCTCTTATTATGCATACCAGAAAGGAAGTTTTTTGTATTAAAAATCAATATTAATAAGATATAAATCAAGGTAGAATTTTTATTTTTTGCCATTTTTGCAGACTATTTATGCGATAGAATTCCTACCAAACAAATATGCCAACAATTTTCAATGATTTTCTTATATATCGACTTATGGAATTGTTACAAAATCAAATTTTTTTCCAAATTTGTCACCAAGACAGAGACTTTAAAATCGAATAAAATTAACAATTAAAAATGATGGGTTGCCGAACTACTTTTTTCTCAATTTTTGAACAAAGATTCACGTAAGGCGTACTTTCTCCTTTATGCCCCCTACAACCTTATAAAAACCTAAAACGAATACATTCCATAGGAAATTAAAATCTGTTTAATTTGAGGATTATTCTTACAAAATTTCATTAAGATACATCCATTCATTCAAAAGTGATTAAACTTTGAATTACCCTAGCAACGCAAAACGTCTCATTTTATGAACGTCAAAACCGCATCACAACGTTAATGTTCGCTGCAACAAAATGTAGTCCTTCTGCTATTATTTGATCTGGCTTAGGTTCTTTTGTATTTTTTGTCGCAATAGATTACTCTTATGATATTATTAGTTAATCAACACAGTTTAATTGTCGAAGTATTACATAATGTGTTTTAAAGCAGATTATACCCTACTTCCTGTCAAACCCTCACAATTATACATCCGACTTTATATGTGCTGTCTCACTGAAATATCACGCCTTAGACAAATTGACACGATACTTCATTCGGTCACATTATCTTGACACCGAGCCAACCAGTCCTCCTCCTATCCAGTAATGCTGAGCGCTTAGCAGGGAGCGAGAAGATTGTCTAATTTTAAAGTCTTGGGTTTTGACCAGACCGGGATTTGATCCCACAACCGTGGATTCTAGCACCAGTCTACCAGCACGAAGCGAGTGTCCTAACCACTAGGCCACCGCGCTGGTCAAAGTTATAAATACGAAAAATCAAGAGGATATTCTAAAGCCGTAAGTCAATGGACACGGGCAACAAAAGGAAAACGTTGGACGCATACAGAAACAAAACAAAATATACATTAATTAACTAAAAAAAGAAACATCACGAACTTCTATTAAAAAAATAGAAGCGAAACCAAGACAATACTTCATCAGGAAAACTTCAATAAAACCACTTACCCTCCAACATTTATCCTTTATGGTTGTAAAACTTTTTGGTGTTATATCAGTCGCCGAGGAATCAATATTACACATAAGAATAGCGATTTTACGTCTTTAAATTCTCCTTTACGTTGATTGGGATTGTGACATCATTGGATTAGCTTCGGGTTAAAATGATTTGTTCAAATACCGAAGGTGGTCATAATTAATTACTAATACAGCTGTCTCCTTCCACAGAAGCCGAGTAAGTGAATTCATACGTACATTGTTATACGCCTTGAATAGCCAATGTAATGTCAAACAAACTTTAACACTTAATTTGAACTTCAGAACATTTTACAATTAGATAAACTAATGTGTTATTATCAAGAATTAACTAAGGGGCCATCTATAATTATCATTCTTTTTCCAAAGTCTGTAAACAGCACTCTTTTCTCAAACCCCTCATCCCCCTGCAAAAGTGTACATCACCCTTTACCATACCGCTGTTTGTTGTATTAACACATTTACTTCACTTGGTTTTTTTTGTGCCAAACAACGTTAGTTGTTGCGCCATTTCCCAAATAATAAAACAAGGTCATCATCAACGCTCTGGCGAACGAGATTTAGAACACTATAGGAAATAAAATGGAGCCAGATTTCAGAT
>JAUMGZ010159140.1:0-16584 GCA_032359645.1 Pododesmus macrochisma
ATGACTGTCACTAAGGGTCACAGTATGACTGTCACTAAGGGTCACAGTATGACTGTCACTAAGGGTCACAGTATGACCGTCACTAAGGGTCACAGTATGACTGTGACTAAGGGTCACAGTATGACCGTCACTAAGGGTTTAATGATTTGCTGAAATTAGATTCACTTTAAAAAGTGCTGAATAATGCTGAATGTGCACAAAATACTTGAGACATATGAACAATTTCCTAATCTTGTCAAAAATTAGTCCTGCATACTTGACATGTACTGAAGATTAAGAAGATCAGGGAGCTACAACAGAATTGTCTTTGTAAAATACAGAATACATTAGCTAAATGACAGGCGGCTAACTGCTCATTCATTATATCAAGTCTGAGAGAGAGAGAGAGAGAGAGAGAGAGAGAGAGAGAGAGAGAGAGTGAGGGAGAGTTTCAGATTAAATGAAAAAGAAACTTACACACACACACACAGAAACAAAAACAAAACTGAGAAAGATGGTTATACATTAGAAGTTTCAGGAAGAATGAGATGAATAAAAAGATTAAGGGATTGGGGAGGGAGTCAAAGTAAGAGACAGCTTGATATCTTTTCATGCTTAATAATTTTTGCAACTGGAACCCTTTTGGATCCCCATCAATAACAGCAGGCTGTCAACAAATCAAAATAACTTTTGTTGATTTTTAGAGGAATTATTTCTGACATGTGAAACTTAACTGAAATGACATATTCATATGGTTTATAAATTAATGTATCTAATTTCAGGAGAGAAATTTGAAAGCTTCAATAGATAACAGTCATCAATGTGATACACCAGCCACTATACCCTCTGAACAGAATGACAGATTTCACACCAAATTTAACACCCCCAGTATATAGTAAGTAAACATCACTCATAATGAGCCATTTAACAAACTGAATAAAACCAGGCATGAATAGCTTATCTTACGAGGGCATAAAATGACATCTGCTGTACACTTGTAATCTATACAATTATCAGTGAAATTGAAAGAAAACATCAGTTTAGCAGGGAGGGTGACATGGCAGATTAAAAGTGTTTTATCTAGGGTAAACTGTGTCAAACCAACTGTCATGATACATTTACTAGTGTGCTCCACATTCAACAAGTTGTTGTTGTTCCATCCTTGTACATAGTTAGCTCCCCTTATCAGATTTATGCTCAAGGCCATATTGATACACTGATTACCTCCCTTGCTCCTTGGGATGTGTATCTTATTTGTCCTGATTGGAATATTTTTAACTATTTTCATGTGTAATGTTACGGTATCCAAATTGGGACACTTTTACCACATATTCATGTTTACTTATAGCATACAAAAATTCATAGGCAATTTTTTGTTGTTGACAAAATGTGCCCTTCTGCTGGTGTTCTGCCTAAGTGGTATAATCAAACAGTGCATGTGTCTACAAATAGGCCTATATAAAGATGATTAACGTCAGCATTTTGGCAGGTGTGTGGACCCATATCTGGGCACAACTGCATTAAAACACTTTATTTTAAAGAAGCCAGTAAAAATATAAATGAATTGTATATATTTCTTAAATATTAGATATAAGTAATACTTGTTTGTGTTCAGAGAGACTTTCATTGATCATTTATGGTATATTTTGGTGTTTGAAAATGTAGTATATAACGCAGGTTGTCATATCATGCATAAATAATGCCATATAGGGAACTTGTTAACATTATCAATATAAAGTGTTTTTTTACAAAGAATAAACACATACAAAAAGGTGTCTACACAATAGCAAACATACATATATTAAATTTATGGACACACTATTCCACTTATATCAG
Organism: Pododesmus macrochisma; assembly: GCA_032359645.1. NCBI lineage: Eukaryota > Metazoa > Mollusca > Bivalvia > Pectinida > Anomiidae > Pododesmus > Pododesmus macrochisma. The sequence continues at coordinate 1,816 of JAUMGZ010159140.1, forward strand.
CATCAATTGTTTCTATAAACTTTTCTCACAAGTGTCCCAATTTGGGTACTGTCCAAATCTGGGTACAGTGACGTTTCAATAGTTAAATTTGTCTGCCAAAACCTAAAAAGAAAGTAAACAAAATTAAATATTTAAGGAAAACTGCTTTAACAACGTGCTTACCTTCAAGTTTGCGTTTCTTCTTTTTTCTGTGATGAATTATCTCCCCTTGGTTAAGATAAACAGTTAGTGAGACCACTGCAATCACTATTAAACATCCTGTGTATTGGTACTGTGACTCAACCTCAGTCTCTGCCTATAAAAATACAAAATCATATCCAGATCACATAAATATGTAAACTTAGATATTTTTCGGAAAGTTTAACGCATGTGAAAAATCATTTGTCCCCAGTGTAATCTGAAGAATTGAGGAACTAATAATAAAGGACATCAATGTCACTTGCTGCCATTTTAAAGATTTTGTAAGTGGACCAAACTCACAAGAAAGCTGAGTTTTCAGGAACACATTTCATAATTCATTATTGAGTGATTTCAAAAGTCCATAAAATTGTTGTCACTTCAAAAGGTTATTGAATTTACTGTCTCATCAATGTAGCTTCTATGAACATCTATTTTATTTACACAGATAAAAACGTTATGCTTAAGCACTAGAAAAGTAATGGATAATATTAAATTTCCTTGCTTTACATTAAGTGAACTTTAATGAATAAAGTTTATGTGCAATTTTATCTCAGAAACACAGTAAATCAAGACACAAATTTAGTTGTTCAGTACAAAATTCAGAACAAAATGGAAATAACATTGTGATTACATGTATTCAAATAGAGATGACGATTTTTATTTTAGCATTTAACAGTCTATCAATTCATGCCACAATATTGTTTATATCACTAATCATATACATTGTACTATAGCAAAACATGGACATAAATTATAATTGTAAATCTTCCATCTGTAAAGTTCAAATATTGTTAAATAACAGCGTACATGCTAAGAACACATGTACAGAAATGAGCTCAAGTCATTCACATAGATTTATAATGTCTTACATAATTTTACAACTTTATTCAAAAGCATGCAATGAAGATGTACTGCTATGATGTATCATTAGGCAAATCAATCAAGTTGGAATGACAAAAATAATGTATTGCTGTAAGATCTTATGTTTACATTTCGATCAGAACCTCTTTTGTTTAAGGCAAAGCAGAGATTTTGGCCTCCTGTCAACTAAAGTTATAAATTCCCTTCTTTTTAGCATTGAAATTGTGTTGCTTTTGATTTCGAATATACCATAGGCAGTGACAAATAATGTTCTCATGAAATAAACCTGTAAATACCAGATTCTTTAATTAGAATTAATTGAACTCATGCCAAAACAGGTTAAGGACCTGTCTAACTTGTAAACAATTCAATGTTGTCTTTATATTTCTTTTGTTTTATTCTTAAGCTTCTTTCATTTACACAATTTTACAAAGGAATGAAGAAATGTTTGTAGATGCTAAAGTGTGCAACCAAGCCTATAACACAGTGTATTTAAGAATGACATAAAGACATTTATTTCATTGACAGGCACAGTGACTGAGACAGCTAGGGGTAGAGTGTTCGCTTCATGTTGGCCGGCTAGGGTTCAAAGACCAGATGATGGTCTGAATTAAGGCTGTGTCAAAACATTTATTCATTTATTCAGACTTGTAAAAGTCACCAAAACATCATATAGCTTTACCTCTTTAGCATCCATATCTATAAGAACAAAACTGTCAGCTAACTAGAAGATTTAAGATAATTTGAATTTCTTACCACATGAAGTTTTATGTAGTGTCCAAGACTTGTTGCCATGATGGTGTGGTGCATTTTGACCTGTGGTTCTGTGTCCCATGGATACGAAGAATAGGACTGTAGTTCAAACAACACAACATCACTATCAACTGGCGACTCTGTCACTATCAGATCAACCTGAAATATACAAAAATTCAAAGACTTAAAACTTTAGCAGATGTAATATTTGTTGCTTTGTTTGATCTTTGGGGTTTTATGTCCCTTAAACTCATGCCTAGGTCATATCAAGACAGAGCACATTCATGAAAGAGATTTTATTGATATAGGCAGCAAAGAGGAATCCTTTCTATAGGAAGAAATCAGAGTTAGAAATGAAAAACTGTATGTTCAAGCTGGACTGATGTTACTAGAAGAATTCAACCCAGACTACATGTGGGTTATAAAACAATGGTCTTAATCATACCCCCTTTTCTACCTGGTGTTGATCAGTGTTACACATGTCAAAGTGTACATTAATATAAAACCTTAAAATTGGCCTGTATGTCCTGCATTAGGTTGTTTTATTAGGTACAGGTTAGTGCAGGTTTTGATTCAGTTTTCCAAAGTATGGAGCCCCAGTTCCGAAAAATTAATATGTGGTTAGGTTTGCAAAGTCCTAATATAACTGTATACCAAATTTGAGCGCAATCGGACAATGTCCCAGTGTACTCCCAGTCTCCAATGTCTACCTCTTGTTACAATACAACACAATAAACATTTCAATGTTTTGTCTTCCTCTTATTGTTTTTTGTTTTTTATAATATCTGCTGTGCTTTTGAGACAGTAGATCTATATAAAGACTTGATGCCTGCTAATTTCTTTTCAAATTTAAACTTATGGCTTCCATTCTTGCACTTTTAACAATGGGAAAGAATATTATACCATAACACAAATAAACAATTGTTATATGGACAGTTAAGTTATAAACCAAAGTGATTAAATTCTTATTTCAATACTTGCATGATATTTGTGTTGTAAAAACTTTTTTGAAGTAAGCTGGCCAAACTTTGAGGACCTGCATTTGTATTTTTAAGTCTCTACTTGGACCACAACGTCAAGTAGATAACTGGTCTACCTATATATACATGTATTACTCTAACACAGCCATATAGCGTCTCAACATATACCTGTACTATAAGTTCAATTTGATAATCCTGATTTAAAATTCAATTCAAAACATGAAAACAAGGGCATGTCAACAGCTTAAACCATGTAAAAACAGAACGTGTAGGCCAGACATGATATAGTGAGGTAGTGTATGTGGTGTCTTATTGTACAGAGGCGAATAGTGACTAATGGCGAGATACCAGTGTCATCTCACATATATAGGTACTGTCATAATCTCACATAGGTACATATACACTTTACTTAGATTTATTTCTCACTCAGAGTAGCTGTACTGAGTACCTAGGGACAACAAATTTGACTAATTATCCAATAAGTGCACTTATAAAATGTACAGGTTGAGTAAGCCAGACCTTAGACGTTAAAATTAGACAATCTTCTCGCTCCCTGCTTAGCACTCAGCATTTCTGGGTAGGAGAAGGACTGGTTAGCTCGGTGTCAGGATAATGTGACCAAGTGAAGTATCATGTCAATGTGTCTGTGGCATTGTATTTCAGTGAGACAGTACTATGGTATAAAGTTGCCGTCAGTGTGCACTGTCACAAGCAGACACCATCTCAATATGACAAAGACATGAGTTAAAGGGATGTTAAACCCCAATAAAAACAAACATTTAAGAGTTCTATCTCACTTGAATAGACCATAGACCTCCTACCACAAACAAACTGATAAATTACCTTGTATGTCACATTTTTCTGTCACTTAGTTAACCTGTCTTTGATCTATCTTTTTATGTTGAAGACAACATCATGATATAAACAAATGTCAAACAAGAACCCTACAATCATTCTTACTTACATACACATGTACCTTTTTTGGCATATTTAATTTCCTGATTTTAATCCTTTGGGCCTCTAAATATCTCAAAGCAAGCTGAATATCTAATTTATTAATATTCTATCAATAAATCAAGCTTTCTATTTTCATTTAAATATTTTTGCCTCAATAAGACCTTTGGACTGGTTCTATCCCTTTATTCACTTTTCCCCACAAGGAGCACACAGCAGCAAACAACGGGAGAGAACCATACAAAGGGAGACAACCAGTGGGTAAGACCTTTGGTCAGCTGCACTTGATCCAGTGGGATGACAGTTGACATTCCGGTCATTTATAAGTACACTATCTCAGCTTGTAGGAGATGATATATGGTCAGAGGACACACATAAACTCTTATCACAAGTCTCAATCATTTAATTGAATAGAAGAAAGTGTGAAATGATACACTAAGTGTTTATCATTGGGTATGAGTAGAGGTATGAAATTAGCCAATAAATGAGACTATTCCTGCAGGGTATCTGTATAATTCTACTTATTGTGTATTATCATAGTAATGACCAGACTCTAGTCTGGCTGTAATCACTGGTCTGGACAAGGGTCAGAGGCACTTTAATACACATTTAAGTAGTATAATTCCAGGTGTCTTACAATGATAAAGATAACATACTCAGTCCAACTTAACACTTCACACATCTAATGGAATGGTAGTATGAAATCCATAACTCTGTACAGATATTTACCATGAACCATGTGATGTTTCAATTGTTATATATATATGGTGATTACACCCAGTACATGTACATCTTTAAATACTATAATAATATTACATGAAAAATTGTAATATTGATGAGTGTAAAACTATTAATGTCTGCTAAAATTATGTACTAGATATATATAATAAATGTGGGAGTTGCAATTCTAAAGTAAAACGTCTCGCTCACGACATATATATAAGCGTGGGCCTTTTGATACATTGGCTATCAAACAAACTTGACATTTTCAAAAAGAGCATGCAATAGACATACTTTTAATTTTGTAATATACAATTTTAATATTTCAGTACAAGAGCATTGTATACATTTCTAGCTATATAAAACCATGTTTTGTACACATTTATAAAGCATCGACTCTTCTTCACCCGCGCGGCAAACTCCATATAACTCGGCACGCTCTTTGTTGGAGAGAATACGATTTTTTAGATGTTCAGTGGAATGCATCCACGTGAATGACAGGACATGAAAAGGAAGATCTCTTTCTAGGTATATCCTGTACCATTGTAAACTCCTGTGTATATCTTATTCTTGGCATGAATTATGTGCGACCTCGGTTAAAACATTATACAAGCCACAGGACAATTATGAATTAAATAGTAAATATACACAATATTTGACTAGCTTTAAAATCTTTATGGCCAAATGACGCTGAAGCTAATCTATTCCATTCATAGACTTGCATAAGTCCCTTTTTCAAACTAATGCTTGTTACTATAGACAGACAAAATTAATATTAATGGATAAATATACCAAGCAAGTGTCAAACTTCTCAAGAATCTTTCGGCAGAATTTTGAAGCAATTCAATTTAATGGCTATCTTCAAATATATTCTTCAAAATAAAGCAGTTTAAAAAATACAGATTTTAAACAATTAAATTGTCCTTGTTCTCACAACACAAACAGTATATCTGTCTGTCTAGTCATGAAGTATTTTGTTTTACCTTGAGTATATTTATGTATGACTTTCTCTGACTGTATGGTGAAGTACATTCTTTGTCCTTTCAATGTGTTTTCAAATGATGTATTTGATGGTCAATTAAGCTATCTACAAGAACATTTTCATTTTGAAAATCAAAAAAAAATAAGTAGTAAAACCAATTAATATATCTTATAGGAAAATTTGGTATCTAGTGAAAAAGTTAAAACACTCAATTTGATTTCAATTACATTATATTTCCCCTTTAAATACATATATTTTTTTTTTTTAATTTTATTGATGTTAAATATGGGAGGTACATTATTTGGTTTTAGATCTTACATTGTTTATTTGAGCAACAGAAACTCGCCGATTATTTCTGAACGAAACATTATGCAGTAAACAAAACGTCAACACTGATATACTCGTAGAAAACAAAAAATTGACTTTGTATAGATATCCTTGCTCCAATTATGCTTTCATGTAAATAATTCACATTTATATTTATATTTACAATCTATTTATGTATGATTTTGCTCCCTTTCAGTAGGGGAAATAAAGATTGATTGATTGGTTGATTGTTAACCAGAAATTATTCTAAGTACACTTGTATCATATATAACTGTATAATGTTAAGCCTCCGGACGACTCTGCCATCAGGCGTTATATTTTGTACGGTCTCCTTACACTAATTTCTAGTATTTCATATGCTGATATTTAAATAAGTACACAATGTTATGCACCAACATCCGGTTGTTAAAATGAATATCTGATTATGCATGCAAACGTTTCCCGTGCATTGACGTGGCACACACTGGTTTTATTTGCTTCTATACATAATTTTTTTCTTCAAGATTTTTAAAAACTAAAATTTGTTATTTTAATGCACTACCTAAGGGCTCATATTTTTAACTGTACCATCCTTAATTAAAGTTTTGCATAATTATAAATTCATAACATGTATTGGCCGGTCAACATGTTTCCTGTATTAGGTAGAGCTTACATGAAAAATCTGTTGCCCAGTGTCATGTTGTGGTCATCTGAATTCCGCTAACCATTAATCATTAAGTTTTAAATTGAGTTTCCTTGTATTATTGTGGTTTAAAGATGCTATGCAAAAAAAAATTGTTTTCAAAAAAATATCTAAAATATAATATAAATCTTTGAGTACTGTGTATGGTGAATGTAAGTTCAACTAAAATATGATAATCAATTCCAGTTATTTCCACTCATGTCTAACGATACTTAAACATCTGACTATTTACACCTAAAACTGAAACAATTGTGCTGGCTAATGGATACTTTAACATCTGACTATTTACACCTAAAACTGAAACAATTGTGTTGGCTAATGGATACTTTAACATCTGAAAATTTACACCTTAAACTGAACTAACTGTGTTGGCTGATAGATACTTAAACATCTGACTATTTACACCTAAAACTGAAACAATTGTGTTGGCTAATGGATACTTTAACATCAGACTATTTACACCTAAAACTGAAACAATTGTGTTGGCTAATGGATACTTTAAGATCTGACTATTTACACCTAAAACTGAACCAGTTTTGCTGGCTAATGGATTCTTCAAAGCTGTATATGCACCCTTATGTTATCATACTGAACAAAGCACCACAATAAAGATATTCTTATATATGCTTTGAATGCCTTCGGAGACATTGTTTTGAAACAAACCATATAAAGTACATGTACCATGATATATTGCCAGCAGATTCAGCAAGCTTAATCTTTTATCATTATGACACTGCAGAAAACCTAACAAACTTTGGAATGAAACAGTAAGAAGATAAACTTACACAGTATAAACATAGAACAATACCCAAAATGTATAAATATCTAGTGTACAGAAACTTATATTCTTCCTTTTCATAACTTACAGACCAAAGAGTGATCATTTACAACAGATAGGAAAAAACATGAATATAGAGTTACTCATTGTCAACACAGGATGTATAGAAACAACTGTATTTCTCTATTTTTTCACAATCTGTAGTCAAACTCTTTACCATTTTTATTATTACTCTGCACTGACTTGACACAAATATACAATTACATAAAGACAAAACAAAATGCTTAAAAAATTCCTTCTTTTCTTATTTTTCTTTTGGTTTGACAAAACTCATAATGCATACAACCAAACAATTCATTCTTTCTCGTGTCTGTTTATATTAAATGTCACAATATGCATTGTAAGAAAATATCTTCTGCTTTATTCCATAACAATTTTGTATAGAATTAAACCTGGACATTTTAGTCTTTGACCTGTAGCATTTGCATCCCCTTAGTAATTTTCATGTGAACAAAATAAAATAAGTTTGATGACATTTTACTGAGCTATGGTGAAAGGGTATATGTTTCCTTAAAACATTAACAAGTACTCTGACAGACCTTGACCTTTGACATTCATGCAGCCTCTACAACACCACGGCAGCAAGTTTTTAGTAAGGACAATCAAATGTTGCATGTTTGGTTTCATCTGATTTATTATCAATGAAGATATTTATGTTTGAAAAACTTTATCAATGGCACATATATATTAGTGTTATGAAAGTTTGAACTATTTTTTAGTGTTTTGTGACCTTGACTTTTAGGACTTCAGCCTCTGCAACAATAAGGAAACTTCTTTGTGTAATTTAGTACAAACAACTATCGCAATGGCCATTACATATTCCATTGATGTTTAGGCTTTAAATATGTTTGACCAATATGGTATGACACATGTAATATAAAAATGTAATAAAAGTTAACCAAGTTAACCTTGACATTCGTCATTCAGCCTCTGCAACCTCAGTAACATCATATTCCTTTATTTATTATGACATTCATAGCTGATGCAGGTTTGGTACCATGCAATTTCATTTAGTTAATGGTTATGATTTAAAAAAAAACTTCAACCTTTGGAAAGACAACGGACAGAAAAGTTGAACATGCTGCTGATGCAATAAAGGAACCCTGACTATTTTCATAGTGGGATCTAGAAAACTTGGATTATTGCAAAAGCAAACATCAATACAAAATATAACTAGAACTACATTAACTATGGCATGCCGTCGCATTATCCCCCGCAGATAACTTGACCCCCTATTCCACCAAGTAGCCCCCCTTCCATTTAGCACTATATACTAAAATAATTTGCTGTAAAATGTAGAACTCATGATTATGTTTGATTTTATATGCTATAAGACTTTTTTGTTTGTTATGACCCCTATGAACCAAAGTTTCAAGTTCCTATCTCAAACAGTGTAGAAAAAGTTATTTTTACCCCCTTAACCCCCAAGTACCCCCCCCCCCCTCCCCTCTCCAAGCACCATATGCTAAAAAAAATTGCTGTAAAATGTAGAACTCATGATTACATTTGTATGTTTGATGTGCTATGCTACAAGACTTTTTTTTGTTTTTTTTTAAAGAAATTTGACCCCGCCCCCTAGGGGTCATATAAAAAATCCCAAACATATATCTACTATGTCCTAAAGTTTTAAGTTCCTTTCTCAAATGGTGTAAGCTGAGTTACAGAGTAAGACAGACTGACATACGTATGTACGGCGGAACAATCACAATATTCCCGCTTTTCTTTGAAAGCGCAGGAATAATGAACCATGTATTTGAGTTTGCTCTATACAATTACATAAACATTATATATTAAGTGAGTATGACACTATGAGATGTTCTATTTTATAGTTACTATTAACCAAGTCAAATATGATACTGGACACCATTTTTTCTCATGGTTTTTTTCTCTACTTAAGATTCATTTTAGAAATATTCACAGCAAAAGACACATGTGGCATAAACACAAGACAAACATTTCTTCTGTTGTTTCTCTGTGGTTTACAATCTACACAGGCCATGAGCAGGACCCACGAGACAATAAGAAAATACAAGATGTTGGCTTGTTTTTACATGTTAAGTGTAAACATATTTGACATGTTTATATAACAAACTTATCCAGATCTAATATCAACAAGATAAACTACAAGTGCAGCTCTATGTTTGTTGTCCTGGTTATAAAGACTAAACAAATACTGTAAAATACACTCGAGTATTTTTACATTCCAAAACGGATGCATATTTACGATGCTTTTCAAATGTATGTTCTTTCAAGTGTTCCGGTCCCTATAGTAAGTGATTAATAATATGGTTATACACAATGTTTCTTTACTTTTGATGTCTTCATAATGTCAGTAAACATTCATACTTATTATAAGATTTGATTATTTAAATTGCGTAACTTTATTGTTAAATAAACAAAAAAGGTTGACTGACTAAATTAAAATCACTATAATATTAAATCTTTATTTCAATAATATGGGCTAAAACTTTCAGTAAGATTAGCTAATATTGATTTTTATATTCAACAAATTATCTACAGTTACCATGGTACTGTTGTTGCTATGGCTACCGGTATACACAGAGTTATAAGGCACATTGTATTGAAGTTTAATGTAAAAATCATCTATACATGTACGTCATTACAATAAAATCCTCACTTAATGGTCTCCTTTACATGAATACTTATGGCAACTTTATAGTGCTGTCTCACTGAAATATCACGCCACAGACACATGGCATACTTCATGCTGTCACATTATCCTGACGCCAAGCCAACCAGTCCTTCTCCTATCCAGTAATGCTGAGCGCTGTAGTAGTGAGCAAGGAGATTGCCTAATTTCAACGTCTTAGGTTTTGACAGGACAGGGATTCAATCTCAAGACATGGGATTCTAGCACCTGAGTCTACCAGCACGAAGCGAAAGCCCTAACCACTACGCCACCACACTGGTTTTACTTTTCTAGGGTTTTGCCTGTATGAATATATATTCTAATATGACAAGAACAGGTGGTAAACATAAAAATCAACACTACCTCATTAACTTCATACATCTAATTAACGAAGAATTATCACACAGATTCTTAACATTTTTGAAATTGAATTGAGACCAGACAGTCAGAAGGTTGATTTTCAAACTATGATAGTTTCTTTTTAATTTGTCAGGTTATAACTTTATAATCAGTTGTTAATCATGTATGTAGACTAACTGATAAATTGGTCTGACAGCTGTTTTATGTTTTCTTCATATCAGCACACTTCTTCTCTCTTAATTATGCCACATAAAGTTATCCAACAATTAGTTAAGCATTCAGTGTCAAATACAACCACACCTTTCTCTTCATTTATGGATTACATATCAAGCATTTATAGATTTCAGAAGTCATTATTATATATATAAGAGTTTAGGCGATGAATCGTGATAAATTTCTTGGCACGATATTAAAGCCCAAGTGCTATACTGATCAAGACTAAAGAAAATTTGAATGTCATCCCCAAATAATCAAAGAAGCATTACATGAACGAGACCGTCACTATTTACAAATGTACTTAGTATTTCTGTCTATCGCTCTTCAAAATTGAACATAATTACTCAAAAAATGACAACGGTTAAATATTTAGCTTTAAATGGTTGTTAAAGCTCTGTAGATCTAATTTGCCTTATTAGTCGTAATATCTTTCAATGGGAGGTAATTTACCATTTAATCTCTTGGCTTTCACTAATTGAACTTTTTAATACACCCAAAATGACATTAAATGTACACCATAAACTTAGAGATATATGATCTGGGGGTCAACTATATTGTGTTGTACTTATTCGGGTACTTATAGATAACGGTTTTAACATAATGACGATATCATTACACCAGAAGTACACAGTGTTTTCGTGACAATAAAGGAATAAGTTTTGAAAACCAGACAAAACGCCACCATATAAACGATTAAGAGCAGTTTTTTATGACCATTATATATGACGTACATACACTTATGTTCATTACTTCTCCACCCCCCCTCCCATAAGAAGACATGATCAAGGGAAATATTTATACTGCATTGTGGGTCCAACCTTATCATGTTTCTTTCAAATCTGATGCTTGGTTTGATTAAGTTTGCCTTATTCCTGGTAAAATTTCAAAAATCTTAATTTATTCTAAGACTCCCTTTAGAGACCACTTCATTTTAGTTCTTTCCAAAAACCTTCTCAGCATTTTTGTTTGAAATACCTGGATAAAATATATCTTAACATTTGTGGACATCAAACAAATGATTTGATAGTGTTGGCCTTACTGGATAGCCGATACATCCATAGTACTTCACTTGACCAATCATTTCTTTTTGTTTTAAAAACAAGTCTTGCATAGTGACACAAACTAACCAGATGTTCAGACATAACTACAATAACATGAGCCAATTCGTTACCAACGACACTGAAACTTTATATGCGATGCCTGATTTATTTTCCAGGGTGTCAATTATCATTTTGGATTGTTTACCTGTCAATATGTATCCGAGTGAACCCACCTGTACACAAATTTACATGTCAACATTTAATGAAGTAAAAATAAAAACTTAAATTTCATTAAGTAATGACATGTTGTAACATTAAAAGTTTTGCACACCTGAGCTTTGACAATAATTTACAAAAACTGAGTTTGATGTTTTCATATTATCCTACCGATACTATTTTTTTTTTTTAATTCTTTGTAATTTTCATTTTCAAGCATGTGTGAAAATCTCACTTTCATCTTAATCTTTCAATGACAGTGTCACAATATAAGTATTTTCTTACAAGGCCATTAATGTCATTATTAACATGTACAATTTTAAGGTAACAATTTTTAATCAAAATTTTCTACATTTTTTTTTTTTAATTCTTTCTAATTTTCTTTTTTGGCATGACTGTAAGAATCTCATTTTCATCTTAAACTTTCTTGACAGCTGTGAAAATATGAATATTCTTTGTCTAAAGATATCAATGTCAGTATCAACACGCAAAGTTTTAAGGTAACAAATTCTAATCCAAATTGGCTTGTCAAAGGAGAGATGCGTTCAGTTCTTCAGTGCTACTCAATTAAACAAATCTGAACTATGTCATTTATCCTATTCACAACATTAAATGTCAGGATATTTCAAATAAATCTCTTTCAAACAAATCATCAGTCCATCAAATCTCTACAATAAATGACAAAAAATCTAATAACACTATGCACATCTAAAATTGCACAAAGTGCAACACACTAGGCATTTGTGATGACAGATGTAGCAATAGTTTCAGCGGTTTGGTTTCCGCTCGAAACGTGGCAACTGTTTGAATTATTTTTGAAGGTCGGGGAGTACATTAATGTTATGAATACAAGTGTGTTAATATATACTATGCATGACAAAAGGAAGGCTTAAGTTATGTTTTTCAAATTTGAGTGACAGTTACACCAATGTTAAATGTCAAGAGGCCAAAGGTGGGGAAATGTTAAACAATGCTGAATAGAGATTACTACAGGAGTTATAGGTACATTATACATGTCTTTGACCTTGCAATAACTATTTTAGATTCTAAAACAATAGGAGGTAAACTGAATCAGTGTCACATAAAGGTCAAATTCAATGTTGAACTTTGACAGACAGAACACATCAACTATATTTAGATTACCCATTTATCTAAATAATGAAATGCATATGAACCAATTGCAATTAAGTCATTTATAACCATGCATTAACACAAAATTATGCTTTAATAGGTTGAATTGATTTCATTGATAATAAAATATAATTAAATCAGGTTTAATATTCATAATCCAGGCATAACATATGCATGTACACAGTCATAAATATTTTACTTTTTAAACCCTTTTTCCAAAGGAAGCAGCTCATAGTATAGACCTTATCCCAAAATAAATATATATGTCATATAACCTATAACTTAGGGTACATGTTTTTTTTTTACTATTAATGACAAATAGTTTAGCATGTATCTGTATGCTCCAAAGCTATCATTGTATACAAAGATTATATAAGGTAATAATACATCTGTTGCATCACAACAATCAATTTGGATCAATAATTTCAATACATGTACACCCATATTTTTGCATCAAAATTTTAATTCAGAAGCCTGTTCTATTGGAATTCCCTGAGAGCAATTAAATCCTATTTTTGTCCTATTAAATTCCTTCAACAACTTTTTTCCACTAAGGCTGAAATATGAGCTTTTCAGGGGAGGTAACTATAAAAGCTAGTCAGGGGAGATAACCATTTTAAAATTACATAAAAACAATAGGAGTTATAATGACATGTTTTGGAGTATTGAGAAAAACATTGCATTGATGTAATCCAGTACACTATCATGTAATGTAAAATAATACTTCAGATCTTATCATTTAGTTATCTAATCAATATCACAAGATATCCCAACTTCTAATTGAATTCCTTTAATGCAAAACTGATAAAAATCTATAAAATGGGTTTGTACCAATTGTGACAGACAAACAACTTGAGTAAAAAATGCACTTAATTCAGGAACAATATCAAGAACAGAACACTTAAAACAATAACATCTTTTGTAAGGACATGTGTGACGTAATGAATGTCTCATTCAAGGTCTACAGAAATACTCTTATCTATAAACAAAGGGAGGACACATCTTTAGACATATACACAATGTGAGCGAGTAGACAGCCCCAACAGGTAAACACACCTAAAACAATCGTATAAATGTAGATCTCTGATGGATAGTAACTAAAATAAGAAACAAATCAAAGAAATGCCTGTTATAAGATCGTCATGGGTTAACAGATAACCTTAGGTAATGTATCAAAAATTACATGTATATTCTTATGTTAATGAAGTCTTATCTAATCCATTAAAACTTAAACTGAACGCTATAATGCTTCAGAATTTTTATATCGAAAAATTGTACATTGAACAACCAAGTCTTTATAACAACCTTCATTAAAACAATAACGATAAAGTTGGAACATATTGGCCAAATAACTACAATTCTTATTCATTACAACAGCAAATTCATTACATTGATGATAGATTTGGAACAAATTTCCAAATGACTATAATTTGTATTTATTACATCAGCAAATTCTTTACAATAACAAAAACCTCAATGACAAATCAATAAATATAATACCACTGTAGATATTATATTAATTTTTGGGGGTTTTTATACACACAATCTTTTGAAACGACATAGTTCTTGTCATCCTTATTAGGACCATATTACAAGTCCAAACACTGTAAATAAATGTACTGCTCTCTTGTAGTGTAACTTAGCTATTATACAGTACTTTAGGTGCATGAAAAGGGAGGGGTAGTGTATTATATATGCAGGTCGAATATGGTAAAGATGTCTACATTTAGTGAACATATGTATAAATTAGACATTATGATAGGATCAAGGTTATTATTTATATTGAGTGTAAATGTGTACTTAAAACTAATATATGATCAAGGTATTGTTTACATTAATATTGATAATATTTTCAAAGCTGTATTGACCTCTGCTTTGA
>JAUMGZ010159151.1:0-16579 GCA_032359645.1 Pododesmus macrochisma
ACGGGAATCGAACTAGGAGGTGAAAGGCTCTAATGATTACAAGTCGGCGACTTTAACCACTAGGCCACCGCGGCCCCGGTGCGAGTATTGTGCGCGACGTCTAATATGCAAATTTAAAAAATCAGATCTCATTCGACAACACGAATCACAAGTACATGACAAACGTACACCTACCAAGTGTTTCACATCCCTTATAATCGCACCCACTAACCCTCCACAAGCACTACTTTCTCCATCTTACATAATTGAAATGATGTCTACTCGTCCTCCTGTTAAACTTGTCCTCTGGCAGCCTCTACGACTTCTACATTCAATCATTATCGTCAGTCATGGGTATTGACACACCTTCTTGGAGGTCTGTTATTGTCTTGTTTTATTTATGCTCCACACTGATTCCTTAAGTTTTCTTTAGTTTAACATAAAATTACTTTCTTTCTTGCTACTTGAAAGAACTTTATCGATCTTGCAGCGTTACGGCTATCTTTATTATGTGCACTGTCAGGAATATTACAATAAGAAATAGACTATCGCTTTTATTGCTTTGTGGTGATATCCAGCCTAATCTAGGCTCTACCTCTAACTGTATCCGATATCTCTAAAGTAGTAATAGAAAAACCAAGACGATACTCTAAAGCCGTTAGTCATCCTCGTCTTCTGTTACAGATACCTGTATACGACTCCTGCACTTAAGCATACGAAGTATCAGAAATAAAATCTCTTTTCTTGAAACTTTCGCTAGTGCAATCGACTTACTCTGCCCAACAGAAACTAATCTAGGTCCCTCAGTAGCCCGATACAGAAACTAATCTAGGTCCCTCAGTAGCCCGATACAGAAACTAATCTAGGTCCCTCAGTAGCCCGATGCTGATCTGGCTTTACAAGGTTTCACCCATTTGTTCAGAAAAGACAGAAATATGTTTGGTGGCGGTGTGAGTGAATATATTTCCGACCATCTTTCTGCTGTACGACGACATGGCCTAGAGTTTCTGACTGACGAGGTAATATGGGATATGGGTAGATATACTGACGACTAGAAAAAGTCCTTGACGACAACAGACATGTTATACTTACTGATAATTTTAACGTTGACTTGCTTTCTACATCGCAAAACCCTTTAATGTTATATTTATCGGAGGCATGTTTCAGATTGCATTTTTGTACACTTTTACCGACTCGACCTACGAAATATAATAAACAGCCCGATGCAAATAACCACAACGACCCAGACTCTTTTAGATCCTATCATTGTAAATTCATCAGTCGAGGTAATTCTCTCAGGTACAATACAAGTAGAACCAAATATTAGTGACCATAAGGCAATATACGTAGAATTCAACACACAACAAAATTTCCAACGAAATTCCAGTAGGAAAATTTGGTTATACGACAGAGCAAACTTTCTTGACTTTCGAACAGCATTACGCAACGAAACATGGGACGCATTGTTTGATAACTGTACAGATGTAGACGATAGGACATATTTTTGGACAATTTTTTTTAATAAATTCATCCCAACTAGACAGATTAAAGTTAGACCTCAGGACAAAATCTGAATGACCAACGAAATTAGACGAATTATGCGACAAAGAGACAGAAGTAGGAAAAGAAACACAATCAAAACACAAAAACCCACAAAATTCAATAATTACAAAAATAAACTACGCGATAAGATTAACAACATGAAAAAATATCCTATGGAACAATTTTTCGAAAACATTATTTTTACAATAGACCAAAACAAGAACAATCCGAAAACCTACTTGAAACTTATTAGATCTCTTATCTAAAGTAATTTATCGACAGATATGCCTCCGATTTTTAACCCTTCTTCAAGCAATATTTCTACAGATGAGAAAGAATAGAGTGACATAATCAATCCTACTTCTGCTCTATATCAACTAACGTAGATAATGACAAATGCTAACCAACGTTCGACACGAGGACTGAAACGAGACTTAATGACATTGTTATACTTCCCGACGACATAACCGACATTATCAAGATACTTGATCCAAAGAAAGCATCGTGACCTGATGGGACCAGTCTTTGTCTACTTCGCGAGCTTACCCCTGATATTTAAGGATAACCCCCATTTCGAGCGCCCAAGAGTTGGGTCGCAAAATATCCACTTTTCATATCGGAACGAGCTCTGACTTTCTCCCGCACAATACATATATAAAAGCGGGCAGAAAGTCAGAGGAAACTCGGACTAGTATGGTGGCTGATTTGTGCCATCTCGTTATTTCGCTTTGTTGCCGCGAAATAACGAAATGACGCTAATTATCGTCTTTTTGCAGCGAAATAACGATAATTAGCGGGGCGAAAAGACGATGATTATCGTCGTTTCGCTGCAATAAAGCGAAATAACGAGATGGCACAAATCAGCTACCATAGGCTCGTCTTTTTTAGCCCTTTACATCCCTAGTTGAATTATAATCCACTTCCCTTTATGCAAAGTAGTTCTCCTTCGTCAAATGGACTTTACATTGTATAAGTTGTTGTTGTACGTACAGAAACTTAATCATTAGTCTTTCGGTTAGTTATATGCCGTGTATCAACCATTCACAACACATACATATCTCCTGCAATAACTTATTTTGACTACTGATATGCTCACGAAGACAAGCTATTCCTTGTGTCCTATACGCAAGAGACCCATTGGGCCTTATTGTCCACCTGGTTGCACATTGTCCTATTTTGATGCTAATGTTAGTTACCATCGTAGTGTCATTTGCTTAGCTTTATAACGTTTGTTTGTAAACAGATTTCGAACAAATACAATTTTTCGAAAAAAAATAAGGAAAAGCCCCGTTTTTGTCAAATTATTATTTAGGTTTTTCTCTCTAAAAATGCGACCAAAACATGCGCGCGCTGACGTCGAACATGGAACGTCATTGCCATGGTCTTATTGATAACATGTGTGTTACACATGCTGGTCTGTGGGAATGAAGTGGACTTTACTAATTGGCTTAGTAAAACTAACACTAGCTGCCATGACAGTGATCAGGAAGCAAATTGGCAGTAATTCTACGACATGCATGCATGTCTTGCAAATGTACTGTACTAATATTTGTAGTCTGCCACATTGTTCGGGGCTGAAAGATTGTGGAGCTGATGTTAAACCCGCCTAATAAAACAAACAAACTGCCACACTGATTATACACTGATATCATAACGACCAAAAACTACACAAATACAGCACAGAAAAGTTCTGACCTTAAACCTGACCTTTCTTCGTGTCTGCAATCTTTAACGTTGTACACAACTATAATGGATGAGTGTGGCCAATTTCACTTTCTCGTGCTATTGCAAATTGCAAGGCTTTTTTACGACAAAACGCAGTGCGACATTACAGTAGCCACACAACACGACAGCACAAGGTGAAATCAACGTATAGCTCAATCAAAGTTGTGCTGACGCACTGTTGTGTTGTTATAACGCCTCAATGTAGTTTGTAATGCTACCGCATTGCATATATCCAACGCGACGCACGAATGCCCGAAAAAACGACGTTGCCCTCAATCAGTTATCACACAAAGAACCATAGTACGTTAATCTTTTCAAGAATTATCATTCAATTACAAACAAAGCAGGAACAAATATGCTTCTATTTTTCCTTCACATAGCAAAACTGAATTCGGTACCTACGTAACACAAATCAAATACACAGAAGTGCCATCCTTTATCACTTCGGAAGAGATCGTAGAGATACAAACTCTGTCACCTTCCATTTGACTTTTGAGATTGTTCGTTCACCTTAGATCTAAATACATGCTGGTTTTTGTCTACTTTGAAGAGTTAAAACTAGAGACCCATTCTTATAGAAGACCGTTTGGAAATTATGATCTAGAAAATATTGTGTGAAACATAACCGTTTTTTTATTTATTGAAATATTACTCTCTGTAGTTCAACTAAAGGGGAAACGATGTCCATTCTCGTTTGATGAAATTCGGAATTTATAATATATGTGCATGTAATCAAAATCTTTGAAAAGCGTTAAATTGTTTCATTTATTATGTATGCACGCAAGCGTGGGTACCGGTGCTGCATAAATTAACACTTGAAGGTAATTAATATGCGTGAATTGTAACATGAAAACAAAAACGTGACAGTGTGTTTCGGAAGAGATCGCCGTGAGATACCCGTATTCTGACATAAACACGTCACTGGTATGTACGTTTGCAATAAAGTGATAATGACACAGAAATTAGGTAACAAAACACACGTACTACCTGCTTTACTCATCTAATTTAATTCCCATTGGTTAAAATACTCATTTATTTAAAAAAAATAATTTATTATCTTATCATTTTTGGCGGCAATAGGAGACTGCGTCAGTGGGTTGTAATACGTGAATATGCGCTAAATAAACATTAAAATATACAATAGGGTAGGTGTATTGTACTTGAAGTGGACACACTGACTATTTATGTAGACAGGCATTACATTGGGGAGACTCGTTCTTCTTTATCGTCAGTGTACTGTACGTTTATGTCTGATAAACTTATCAGCAAACGTTCAACATGTAAACAGTCAACACAAAATGCACTAATAGATTAGATAATAAACATTCTTCACATCAAAGTGACAAATTATTGTGAAGCGGTGACACGCGAAATCACATCAAAATACCCCGTATAATACTTATATATATAATTAACAAAGTGCATTTCAAAAAGGTGCAAACATTTACGGAATGTGAAAATTTAAATTATACAGTGGTCAATGGATCTTTTTTGTGGTTCCCTTTAATTCGAAAAATACTTGATAAACCCTGTACGCAGTGGTCGGCCCTCCACAGGAAAATAGATATCAGTAAAACTTAAAATAAAGGAAACGTACTCTAACATAAGATTGTAGTTGTGTACTGTGTGACCGATTTAAGAGAATATAATCAGCAGAGTCGAGAGTGCTTTAACGATTATTACAGTGTTTCATTGTAGCTGCCTAATTAATGTCATTTCTTACATATTTAATATACAAAAGAAGATAAGAAATACAGTGGCATTGTACACAGGTAAAACTATGATGCAACTAGACCCAAGTTGTGTTTCATGCTTAAGTAAATTATATTTCTTTCTGTCACGTTTCACAATTTCTAGTTATTCTGTCACTGTTTTTTTTTGAAGGGTAACAGCATTTTTTTTTTTAATTTTTTTATTTTCAAGATTTAATATATTACACGTACATAATTAACATAGTATATTGTAATAATAGATTTCGTTCTTTCCACTCTTATTCATTCACATGCGTTTATAAGGCAATATATATTTAAGTATGTGTACATGCAACTTTAAGAAAAAGGGAGACAGAGTAAAGGGGAAATATTCAGATGAAGAGGAAGACAGAGATGGGAAAGATGAGAGGATGGTGATTCATTTTTGATAGAGTTGATTTAAGGAACTGTCAGGGCTGGTCTACAATAATGAACATTTATTTAGTGAAACAGCAATTTTAACAAATGTGACTCCCACTTTTAAAATGTTATTTGGGCATGAAATAATTTTCAATCCTCTAAATATAATTTTGGTAGGTAGGTTGTCACAGATACTTGGGTTCCAATTTCAAATATAAAAATTCAATAAAATACAGCGGTTTAAACAAAATGTAGGGAGTCCGTAGCTTAAACAGGTGGCTCCCATTTTTGGAACTGCTGTATTTCATCATGTAATGTTTTCAACCGGGGCCCTGTGATCACAGACACTATCGGTACATTGATCAATGTTATACTGGTGAACTATATACACCTTTAACTTTAGAATTGTTACGAAGGGTAACAGATGTGGGAAAACCAAATGATGATGACAAATTAATTACGTGTTGTTGAGACACAAGACGGAGATGTTTTTTACGAGTAATTATTATACAGTACATATAAATTATTGCTCAGAAGTAGATGTACACAAACTGGTCATTCAACTGTTTCTGACGGTAGATGCATTATCCATGTCATATATAAAGAGAAGTGTTGAAGGTTTTATTACAAATCTTCATTATTCTACCGATCATTTGCATGTTACTCATCATTGTCCGGTTTCACAGTAACTGATTCATGAGTGAGAAATACCAGTACAGGGCCAGGTGTAAAAAGACAAAACTTGATATTTAAATTACTGTTCATTTATAGTTTACCTGCAAAATTACTTAATATATACATCATTTAAAATAAATAAATAAATAAATAAATAAATAAATAAATAAATAAATAAATAAATAAATAAATAAAATAAAATATAAATAAATAAATAAATAAATAAATAAATAAATAAATAAATCAATCAATAAATAATCAATCAATCAATCAATCAATCAATCAATCAATCAATCAATCAATCAATATCGCGTTGAGAATGGCAGGGGACACTTTTAAATGTAAAATACAAAAAGCTACTTATTTGTTTTTAGCAAAGTTAGAATTAAGTATTGGTGAGCAATATGAATAAATTTAGTCTCATTCTTCGGTCAGATAGAATTGAAGTTATTATTTAAATTTGTTTACTTGCAAAATTTCTTAAATATACAACATGTAACATAAATAAATATCGATTTGAGCATGACAGGGGGAAATTTTAATGTCAAGTATCGTGCATGTACCGGAGATGGGGTGGCTCAGCCAATAAAAAGTTGTTTTAACAAAGTTAGAATTATGTATAGGTGAGCATTATGAATAAATTTAATCTCATTTTTCGGTTAAATAGAATTTTTGAAAGTTTTTCAATATTGGAATTTATGATTCCTTCTACTTGCACATATAAATACTTTGATTGTTTGTACCCTTGTTCTTATCGTCGACACTAAATGTTACATATACATAGTACAGTGACCGAATATAATCTCAACTAAGCACTGTCCGCTATTTGTGTTCCAGAATCTTGGTACTTCTAAATTAAATCGTTTTATTTCTCTGCTTGATTTTGCACTGTAGATATATACTCCCTGTACGTGTGAACTGTATGTCTATTATTGACATACCATGCTTTACAGAGATAAACTCTCAAGTAAGGATATCAAGCAAAAGGTTTGATACTGACTTGAAGGGAATATTGACCTGAAAAATATACAAAATCTGTTTTTCTTATGACGGAAAATTCAATAATACGTGTGCTAACTGTTTAAACTGCTACAAAGATTTAAAAGTTTGACAATGTATTTTTATATTACTGAAACATTACTATTACAAACACTAGCTTCAAACAGTCATTAATGACGTCATTATGACAATCACGATAAAAACAGGCTTAATATTGAGATTTGTTCAAAATATTAATAATCTGTATAAGAAAATGCAATTTAACACATGAGATCATTATGTGTTTACCCCCTCATACACACAATGAAAATGAAATGTCAATGAAATAGACCACTGCTAATATTCATTCATTATACCGTACGTGCGTACAACTGCTAATATTCATTCATTATACCCGTATGTGCGTGCCACTGCTAATATTTATTCATTATACCGTACATGTGTACAACTGCTAATATTCATTCATTATATCGTACGTACGTACCACTGCTAATATTCATTCATTATACCCGTATGTGCGTGCCACTGCTAATATTCATTCATTATATCGTACGTACGTACCACTGCTAATATTCATTCATTATATTCATTCATTCTACCGTACGTGCGTGCCACTACTAATATTTTAAATTAATTAGATCAAGGGTGTTGATACAAATCGGATTGTTAGAAATTAAATAAGATGCTACATTATTTCTCCTAACGATTATGCATTGTGAACATCGACAATGGTTTTTGTATGTTTGATATTTTATTCACTGATTTTGGACATTCTTCTTTCGTTGGGACGCTGTGTACATAACTGATTCATCTTTAATCTTCTAACCTATTATCAATGTTCTCAACTATGAAGAATGCTTTACTAAGTCACTCGGAAAGGAAGACGCTAATCCAAGCAATATGAGAGTACCTGTTTATGGTACGGATCCGTGGTGGCATTTTCTATTTAGACTGCCCATCACATAAACCGCGAAATATTTGAGGTATTCATTCGTTTATATAAAACACTATTTAAAGTGAAAGTTTGTCATCGAGTTACTCACCCCTTGATATTATACGGAAGTATTAAGATTCTTGGACCATTATTATACATTAACATACCTATATTTTTTCTAACTCATATATACCCGTTTAATTAAACATGTATTGTGACATATTGAATTCTATATGCATCACTGTCCAAAAATCCTGCCATGTGGTAAATTTACCATACAATTAATACTTGTCGCAATAAATGTCCTTTTTCAACCACAATCAAATACAAATCTATCTATAACCTATACCTTTAATAAATGACAAATGTGATGCGGTTTTTGTAAACAGTCATATCTTGTATTTACCAATCGTGTCGATAAACAAGGCCGTAGCGAGACAAGTCGCCGAGCGGAGCATTTGATTCAATTGAAAATTATTTTTGTAAGCATACTTGTCAATTCTAAGTTGAGGCATTTGCTTCATTTGCCTCGCATGCGCTACGTCCTTGATAAACATTATATATATAACATGAAAGGTTAACGTCGACTAAGGGGTCATCCATGATTATCATCCTTTTTCCAAAGTCTGCAAACAGCACTCTTTTCTCAAACCCCCTCTCCCCCTGCAATAGTGTACATCATCCTTTATTATACCGCGGGTTGTGCTATTTATATACATGCATTTCACTTGTTTTTAAGTATTGCCTATTGGGTACTTTAATAATATTAAACTAATTATAAATATCTGAATACAAATGTTAGTTGTTTGTGCCATTTCTCGAATAATATAAAAGGTCATGTTCGAATGCACTGGCGAATGAGATCTAGAACACAATCAGAAACAAAAAGGAGCCAGATTCCGGATTGTGAAATGTTGTGATTTCCAGAACTTAAAGTGTGCGAAATAAATGATGACAAACAAACCCCTTCCCCCCTAGCGTGCTCTTTGTAGACTTTAGAAAAAGAATGATTATTATGGATGGCCCTAACTGTTATAATCACTGTATATATCATTTACATTAGTTATGCAGGAATTGCTAGCAAATAAAAGCAAAGGACATTTGATGATCAATTTCAATTGATAAGGTTATAATTAGAAGGGGAATCCCATTTTGGTTATAATCAGAAATGGGTGATTAATTACGTTTTCCTACATTTAAGAACCTATGTTTAGAATGTAGAGACATGTGTACGAACGTTGGATTCAAATGGACCTTAATATCTTGTAAACAGCCACTGTTGAACATAGTGTGATGATATGGTGTTCCGTTAGAGCAAAGTTTTCATTATCGCTCCTTCGACATAAACGCGAAAGAGAGATGGAGCGCAGGAGCGAAAACACGATGGCGAAGGAGCGAAGTATATATAAACGAGACGCACATTTTTTCGCATCTTCGCTTCTTCCCTCTTCGCTCCTTCGCCATCGTGTTTTCCCTCCTTTGCGTTAGGAATAACAAAAGAGCGATAATGGATACTTGGCACTAACGGAACACCATAAGATCATCATCGTGTAATGATGCCCTGAATATCAAGGACATTAAAAAGCTTGCTCATAACTGTCGTCGAAATACTTAAATTTTTAAGATTCATCTGAATAACATTTACGGAACAGATGGTAAATAATGAATGCAAGGAACCATATTTCAATTTTAATTATTTTGTTTATGGAATGTTTTCATTTTTTTTTTAAATAAAATACGGCTTATCACGATGACCATCTTGAAAAAACATGTCATTTTAGATACAGTTTGAACTCAAGATTTTGCAGGGCCAATGTTACTGGAACTTTGCAGGAGGGTCCCGCACTTTGTCTTGACTAAGTGTTCTTACTTTCGGGTTGATTTGAAATCCAAGATGAACTCCAGAGCCACTTTTTCTCTTTTGATTATTAACTTTCATTCTAAACTGGAATTGCATATAGTCATATTCGGTCATATTATTAACTTGATAACGCCTCGAAGACCTGTGTTTTTAAATTTATATAAAGTCTGCCGTTCGTAGTTTTTAGTCCATCTCATACAAATCCCGTCCGTCTATATCCGTCCGTCGCCGTCGACGTAAACTTTTCACACTTTCGTCCCCAGGGGGCACTACTAGTAGCCACAAGGGGGGAAATTTGACAAAATTAAAAAAAAATCGTTTAATAACCTAGAAAACCTAGAACTTAGTATGTAGTAACTTTAGGGCATGGGGAACCAAGTTTGTTCAAAGCATGACCCTGGGGTCAAACTTAGGTTACGCGTTTGAGGGTCAAAGTTCAGCACTATAGCAAGTACGTTAACTCATCACGTTTTCGACTTCTTGTCCAAAACAACTGGACCAATTTCATCCAAACTTAGGAGGAAGTATCCCTGTGGGAAGGGGACTCTTATATGTTCAAATGAAAGGGGCCCATCCAAACTTGGTAGAAGGCATCCCCAGGAGAAGGGACTACATGTTTATTTAAATTATGGGGCCCAGTCCCCCGAGGCGCCACTTTGGGGCCCAAATGGGGAAATTTTGACAAAATTGAAAAAAAAATTCTTATAAAGCCTAGAAGGACTTGTGCTAAATACTTTGGTATGTAGTAACTTTAGGGCATGGAGAACTATGTTTGTTCAATTCTTGGATCAAAAGAATTCAAATGCTAAGCATTTACTTAGAGGATCCAGATGGATGTTCAGGCCCAAATGAGCCTCTTGTTTGTGGTAATTTTTCTTTTTTGTAGATTTAGGGCATGCTTTTAACTGTCGTTTGGTTTTGTAAGTTTGAAATCTGGAATGCAGAATAATAACGATCAATAAAAATTTCCTTGTGAGCAAACTGCTTTTAAAATTGATTTTTTCCATGTGTTTTAATCCTATTTTCTATAGAGCTTTCAATATATTTTAGCAACAAATGGGAAATCTATCAAGCAGTTTTTCTGATATTTCATTCTTTGGGAAATTTCAAAAATTTAAATAATACATAAATTCAATTTTCCAAAAAAGTACAAAATGTATGACATTTCATATAATAATGATTATTACCTTTATGCTGTTACATGATTGTGAGGTTTTATTTATGATTTCAGTGTGCCTTTTGGGTTTCGTAAGACCCCATGACTCGCGCACATGTTAGACTCCTTGGTCCGTGTTTCAAGACGGGTCGGCCTAGCAAAGTATTTATCAATGAATATGCAATGTACATGGGAATTCTTTTTTTAAAAAGCTATCAAGTAGTTTTCTCACATGTGTATTGCCTTAAAATTTAAAAGACACACCTAGTTCGATCCCGACAATGCAAATCTGCGATGATTGTATAATGTAGGTCTATATAACTGTTAACAGTGGAACAATCAAAACCATATAAGCGTTTGAACTACATGTGACAGCTTTATACTTGATTTAGTTCCTGTCCTGATCCCGGATACTGCTGAACGTAAAATATAAGTGTCGTGGTGTAATTTTAACTCTTAACTTTGGTGTTTACCTCAAATAATACCCTGGATCGACACACTCCCCGGCTACGAAACTTGAGTATGCGTTCGATATATTCTGAATCGTAAATGTTAAACCACAATGCGTAGGCGTTCAAAAAAGTGAAATGTCAAGGAGCTTATGTGACAAAAACCATGTGCGGAAGGTCACTGGTCCGATTACCGGCCGCGTCACGCATGGGACGTTAAAATTAAGTAATCTTCTCGATCTCCACCAATCAGCTATTCATAAGTCAGTCTCCGTTATAAGCAAAGAATGTCTAAATTTCATAAGTTTAAACATTCTCTTATTTATCAATTTGCATAACTGATATTCGACAAATCTTATATAATTTATCAAAAATATGTGAATATTTAAATTAAAAAGCCAAAGGCAGATTTGTGACTTTTAGTCAATATTTTAAAAACAAAAGTACAGTGTCGCATTACATTTTACATAACTAATATAATAATATACACTAAAATATATAGAATAAATAACAGATTTGAAAATAGTATGACTAAGAATAAGATATTCAGATAGATAACTATCCACACAACACTAAATATAAATATATGTTATAAATAGGTCAGGAAATAAATAAAATCTTACAAAGTAATGACTTTAAATAAAATATTTGCACTATAGTGTAACAAACATCGCTGCATGGTAAGTTGGTTACTAGCACAGATAAGTTACACAGCCAAAAATACCTGTGTGTTTGCATGAAACAGACTATTAGCACTCTCAAGCAACATAAGGGTCAGTTTTGTTCACTTACAGAGAGTGGGAGAACTTCGTAGTTCTGGGTATCCGTTTAAACGGATTAACCACACCATTCAATTGCTGGAAGGATGCCAAAAGTTGTTCTGCGATAGCAGCTGGTCTCGAATTTTGTCTTGTGATTTCAAATGGCACGTTTTCATATTCAATGAGATAAGAAGAGTTTTCATATAAACTTTGCAAGCATTGTTTTACACTGTATTTATAACATAAAGTAAATTAATACTTTGTCTTAATACGAAGGTTTGACGCGGTCGGGGTCGAGAACTACCGCGTTTTTGCCATATACGTTTTCGATCTGCATATGTTTAGATATGTTTAATATGTCCTAACACCTTCATTGGTTTATGAGTGTTATTGTTAAAGCTGGACTCGGGCTTTTTGACAACTACCCTGTCTATATGTTTTCTAATGTAAAAAGTGAAAAGTTTGTGACCTCTTTTTGTCTCATTTTTAGTTTGATTTAATTTATTAGTACCTTAATCATAAATGAATGTTGGTTTGGGAAGTACATATAAAGCACGTGTTATTTGTTACAGCTAGTGTCCATTCATATCGTCATCTTGGAAAACCCCTCCAACGTAACATCTTTAGTTCTGGTGTAATATACAAGCAAGTGACATTGCATCATGGAAAAAATGAAAGAACATTGAAAATTGTCATTCCAATCTGAAATAAAGAGTAAACAATAAATCTTAATTTATTCAATTTTACTTTTCTACTTTTGAAACGTCACGTATTATCTAATTATGATTACTTGGTATCAACCTATTATTTTCTTTTTAATAAAAGGCATGAACATTTACTGCAAATGTATTTAAACTTATTAATGGCATGTCACTATAATCATCATTTTTGAATATCAAAATAAACACAAAGTAAATATTTCAAGAAGCATTGTGTTTAAAAGTGTGTAAAGTGGCCACTCTTCTTTATATCCTCCTACGCCAGTGGATATTTAACACGTCTGTGTATATCTTCTCCCACGGGTCACTGTTGTGTCAGAATGTAAGGTAAATAATACTGACTTACACCATGTTAGATTATACTTTCACGCGACAACTTATTTGTATGACACACTGTCACTAATAACAATGGGTTTTCCATTCAGAACATACATGTAGGTCATTGATCTATATATAGATTGATGACGGTATATACTAAAGAATTTTTTTTTTACTGTTTTGTGCTGTTATAGTGTTAAAAATGAATGTGAAATAAGCGTTATTATGAACATGTACATTTATTTTATATTCATGTTGAATGAACCAATAAACCAAGCTTCAAAAATATCCTTACAATGACACCTGAATAAGGATAAACGGTGAAAGAATACTACAGACAAATGTCATTGTGAAAAAAACATCATTACAAAGCACCGATACGTAATGATCATTATTTAGCAGTTATTAGCAGTGTAATGAAATTAACTTATAGCAATCCAAACATCCCCACCTAAAGCTGTACATATTTCGGCTATAGTAGTCCAAACCTCCCCGCCTAAAGCTGTACATATTTCGGCTATAGTAATCCAAACCTCCCCACCTAAAGCTGTACATATTTCGGCTATAGTAGTCCAACCCCCCACCTAAAGCTGTACATATTTATAGTAGTCCAAACCTCCCCACCTAAAGCTGTACATATTTATAGTAGTCCAAACCTCCCCACCTAAAGCTGTACATATTTCGACTAGAGCATCTCAAAATTTTACGTGAATTGTCCACAATACAAAAAATGTCCTTAAAAATATGTTTAGATTGCTGTTTCCTAGGAAGGATTGGGTTTTTTTTGTGAGCAATAGATCTATATAAATTTTTACAAAGTTGTATTATTACATACTAGTTTTGTAAACTTGTGCTGTATGTAAGAATTGATCATCACTGAAATGTTTGTCTATATATGCTACATGTAGGTTTATTGTAACGTTGTAGGTCTGTGATTATTCGTCATTTCCTCAATGCTATATTATTTATAAAAAAAATTCTAATGTTATAAAAAAAAAACAAGTAAACCACGAGAAGTACAGAACATGGAAACAATCGACGTTATGTATATTCTGTCTCATTTACAACATGATAGATGGAATCAACAATCCAGCAACAATTTCTGCAATTTAGATGCGTGCATCTTGGGAATGAAATCTTCTTTAAACATTTGCATGTTACTCATAAATAATGATAACATTGGCATACTCTAATACGTTCGTAATAAATGGTCATGTCTTAATTTAAGCAACATTTGAGCCAATCTGATTAAAATGCCGATCTCTTATCGCGTTCACTCTATTAGAAATCGGCATTTTAATCTGATCGTATTTCAGCTTAGTGTCAAGTAATCAGAGATGGACAATAATATTTAAAATGAAGATTGATTGTTTACTCTTTTTTTCTTTCAGCTAGGAATGATAATTTTCAACGTTTTTCCCATCATGTGATGTCACGTGTATATTAAAAAATATATATATAATATAACAGTATGGGGTTTTCCCCAAGATATTTATAGACGGGAGAAATAACACGTGCCTCAGGCTCTTAAATATGGTGGTTGATTTCTGCCATTTCGTTTTTCGCTGCGAAATAACGAAAAAAGTTAAAGGCGACAAACGGCGAGGCGCCATATGGCGCCCCGTCGTTTAGCGTTTTTTCGTTATTTCGTCCGCCGTTTGGCGTTATTTCGCCCGTCGTTTAGCGTTATTTCGCCCGCCGTTTGGCGTTATTTCGTTATTTCGCCCGTCGTTTAGCGTTATTTCGCCCGCCGTTTGGCGTTATTTCGTTATTTCGCCCGCCGTTTGGCGTTATTTCGTTATTTCGCCCGCCGTTTGGCGTTATATAGAGGTTCTCACATGAGATTTAATTAGTTATGGTAAATAACACACGAGATGATTATTCTATTTTCCATTTTTTTCGAGGCTTGCCGAGAAAAAATTGAAAATAGAATAATTATCGAGTCTGTTTTTTACCATAACTAATAAAATCGAGTGCGAGAACTGCTTTCTCACATAATAAAACGCCTTTAAAAACTTAGCATTTTTTCGTAACACACCATGGAACTGTGGTAGTATAGTGTTATTGCTCGTAGTGATATCACAGTGAGCAGGTCATATGCGTGAAGCGTCACCTTGACTACCCTCCGACAAGAGATATAGCACTGCAACTGCACGCATGCTTTGGATTTCAACTATAACTTATTTATAAACTATTTGAAAAAATAGAATAAGAATTACCGAAAAGGTATTGCTTTGTAAATGGATTGTCTCCAAACGTTAATCTGCAATTCTGATGCGAGCGAAACAACAAGGTTCTGGTAAAACGGAAATAAAGAAAATAACGGCGCCAGAGGTCATGACCGCCGTATGACGTTGCGGTCCAATCAAATGACGTTATACGCAGTGTGAAAACATCTTGACCGGTTTGATAACACAAAGTGATAACACACTGCACAACGGTGTGGTAACACGCAACTTATGTGAGAAAGGTATTTCTATAAAGCTACTTTATTGCATCATGATTTTCACAGCTAATATCTAAAGCAAATTGTCTTTCGTCGACTACATATTTTTGTAAATGACATCATCTTACTGGTTTAACAGGACGAGCCTGTCAAAGTTTTGTTTGCTTATTGTTCGTAATGACTGGTTCGATTGCAATACTCCCTGTACATACGGTTATGACATATATATTCTCAGTTAATTGGTCCTGCTACTTATAAAACGATATTTTAAAGTCGTAAGTCCATGGTCATTGGAAAACAAAAGAAAAACGTTGGGAGCACACAGAACAAATAACCAAATATACATTTATTAACTAAAAAAAGGAAATATTACGAATCTTAAAAAAGCGTTTGTCATCCACCGCAATGCTTCCGTGTCATTCCCGTGTATGACGATATATAAATGATATTGATTTGGTTATGTAACTACCGACATGTTTCATACAAATAGATAAATATAAATATAGAAAAAAGTATCTCTAGTGTGGTCGTGCAGTGACAAGGTCATAAAACGATGGTTATGTGCATGCATTGTAGTTTTTATAACCATATATCTGGTTTTTTCATCAATCCTGATTAATCTCCTGTTCTACAATATGATGAAAACTAACTAGATAGGCGAAAAAACAATTTGTTGATTTAATCGCAATAATGTTCCACAGGAATTGATAAAATTCTAATATAATGTGAATTATACAGTAGTATTACTAGACTAAGTATGTTATGTAGTTTTCAATGTAATTAACACAAGAACATACAATTACAAATGTGAATGCAACAGTAGTAGTATTTAATATTAGTGTTCAATGCAATTAACACACGTACTTACAATTACGAATGTGAATGCGACAGTAGTAGTATTTTA
>JAUMGZ010159162.1:0-16579 GCA_032359645.1 Pododesmus macrochisma
ATATGTGACCCCTACACGTGTGTTGTACACGTTCATGTGTGACCCAGGCCCTACACGGGTGATTTACACGTTACATGTGACCCCTACACTTGTGATGTACACGTTCATGTGTGACCCAGGCCCTACACGGGTGATTTACACGTTATATCTGACCCCTACACGTGTGTTGTACACGTTCATGTGTGACCCAGGCCCTACACGTGTAATTTACACATTCACATGTGACCTCAACACGTGTTATTCAGCTTTATGGATATAGATATTTTCAAATTTCAGTACAAATCATTAGTGAGACAGCATTTGGAATGCTGCAGTGTTATCTGGTCACCAATGAACGTTTGAGGACACTAGGTATGCCGACACTAGGATACAGAAGGGAAAGAGCGGATGTCATCGAAGTTTATAAGTTGTTGAATAAAATTGATATAGTAAAACCTGATGATATGTTGAAGGTCCAAGAGCTGTCAGTCACTAGAGGAAACTTTTCAAGAAACAGTTTAGGCTCAACTCAACAATAAATGTGTTTATAGAAATCGAGTTATTGACAGCTGGAATAGCCTTTCAGATAGTGTTGTGACCGCAGAGAACGTTAATATTCTCAAGAGCAGACTAAATAAGCATTGGGAGGACCATCCATGCAAGTTTACAGCTTCTTTCTATTAGTAATGCGCAAGGTTAGGAGAACTTTCTATTTTAACCGCTTTTTGATGGACCTAAAATGCCAAGCTGGTATAGTATGTGAGGAAACCTCGCCACTTGAAAAGTGTATAAATAATTAGGATTTTTTAACGCGTGTGTCGTTGCAAAAGCAGTCGGTGAGGAAACCTCGCCACTTGAAAAGTGTATAAATAATTAGGATGATTTTTTAACGCGTGTGTCGTTGCAAAAGCAGTCGGTGTGACTCCTACACGTGTGCTTTACACGTTCGTGTGTGATACGTGTAACACACGTGTGATTTACACGTTCGTGTGTGACATAACGTTTGAGTTAGACGTTTATTGTTTCTTATACATGTAGCTGGGGAATACAATTTAGATTTCTTCAAATAATGGGGCACATGGACTCCCATAGGCGCCAATAGGGGGCATAAACAGAGAAAATTTAACAAAATTTCAATAGTCTTCTTCTAATTAACTAGGAGGCCTAGAGCTTAATGTTTGTGTAGGTAGTAATTTTAGGGCATGTTGAACCAAGTATGTTCAACGCGTGACCATGCAATGTTTACGCGTTGTGGGTCAAAAAGTTCAACACTATTGAAAATATGTTAACCTTTACTCATTTTTGACTCTTTGTCTAACTGGATCCAATTCACCCATACTTGGTAGGAAGTATCTTTAGGCAATAAGTGACAGGGATTGTTCATATATGCCCAGAGGGAATCACTAGGAGACAAATTTGGGGAAATTTGATAAATTTTCAAATATCTAATGGAAAAACTAGAAGGCCTAGAGATTAATACGTGGTGTGTAATAACCATGGGACATTGAACACCAAGTTTGTTCAAGACATGACCCTGGGATTAATAAGAATGTACGCATGGGAACAACATGTTGGACTCCTTCTCCATAGCTAGTGGACCATTTAGACAGACTTGGTAGGAAGCCTCGTCAGGGAAGGGAGATTTAGATTTGTTTAAAGTATTGGCACCCAAGGGGGCCATAATGGGCAAATTGGCAAATTTTCACAAATTCTCCAAGAAACTAGAAGGCCTAGCGCTTAACTTTGGGGCATTGAAAACTATATTTAATCAAAGCATGATCATAGGTTCAACAACAGGTTACCTGTTTTGGGGTCCAAATTTCAACAACATGACTATCTTGTCAATCTTCTACATGAGCATTGACTACTTCTCCTCCAAAACCTTTGTAACGATTCCAACCAAACTGTAGGAACGTAGGAACTAAGGAAGCATACTTGAGGAAAGGAAATTCAGATGTGTTAATATAACGGAGCCCAAACGCCAGAGGATGCGACTTCTGGCTAGGGGCCAAAGTATTGACAATGTAAGAAATTTTGTATTTACAAATCCTTGAGTTTGATGCCTACATATATACTAAATAATACATATACTCACAATGCATAGCTAATCAAGGCACGAACCTGCAGATAAACACTTATAGCAAATATGCGAGCTAGAGTTGTCTATGTCGTCACAAGTATAAGGACCATCCTCAACAAGACTTGGTAGGATGCATCCTGCAGAGAAGGGGATACTAGTATAATCATATCTGTTCAAATGATTGAATTAACCCAACCATCTCTCCCAAGGGGGCACTAAGAGGGGAAAAGGGGGAATATTAAACAAAAAGTCCAAATACCAAATGAAATTATACTGCAGTTCCAACTAGATGGACGTTAAGGCCCAATGGGCGTCTTGTTTTGGTTTTTAAGATAGAATTTGTAGGCACGTGCACATATAATATTGATTTCACTTTAGGATAAACAATACCTCTAGAAAAAGTGTTTTAATCCTTTCCTTTAAGAGCACGTTGAGCTGCCTTGGTGTTGGTAAACTTGAACTCTGATTCCTGTGTTCAAATTACTGTGATATACATATTACATAACACAGGTTATAAATTTTCCACAAAGAAACGAATGTTTGCATTGTCTAAAAAATGCATTTTCAGAAAAGAACAAATATTTGAATAACGAGATAAGCGTAGTAAGACAGATCCGAACAAAAACAACCCAACTGATATGAATGAGGTAAGTGTACAGGACAACCATTTATATTATGCAATGCGTTGGTCATTATAAACAATGTCTCGTCTAACACACGAATGCGCCCGCCACTCACGGAATATCACTGTGTATAAGTAAGCATCATCATTATTCTGAATCTACTCTGGTGTGGGTGTGTGTGTGTGTGTGTGTGTGTGCGTGCGTGCGTGCGTGCGTGCGTGCGTGCGTGTTACAAGTTTTATTATTCATAATCTATTGAAGTTCGTGCATATGTTCAATATAACAACAATTCCTACCTTAAGATCGTCCTCGGAGAAATGTTTACTTTTCCCATTACTTTTCTTATATATTGATTCCAAAGCAGGGTTGTCGTCAATTTTGATGATTTTTTTATTCTTAATGCCGCCGACATAATTTCCGAAAGGAATAAAACAAAACCTGAAAGGGAAAAGAAAAGAAATTATAAATAGCAATTTAAGCATCTATTCTAAAAAAAACATTACGTTCTCACCACTGAATAAAAATTCCTCAACTCAACACTGGTGTTTAAAGTGGCTGATTTCTGCCCTGAAAAAACGAATTCGAAGATTATCGTTCCTTTGGCCTTCGTCTTTTCGCAACGAAATAACAAAAGCGAAAACACGAAGATTAAATAGTCTTTTCGCCCCGAAACAACGAAGATTTAATCATCTTTTCGCCCCGAAACAACGAAGATTATCGTGTGTTATAATTTGAAATCCCTAATAAAAAAATTCTCAAATTTACTCGATATTTACTTTGTGTCTACCCAAGTTTAATGGACTGGAATTAAGCGGGTGTATTCTGTATCCTGTGTATCCCTCAGTACTAACTGTTTACAGTCACGACATTGTAAGATGAAGCTCAATGTCAGTTTGAGGTCGGTGTTTAAAAACACTGTTGAATACTACACTGGCTTAAAAAACAAAAATATAGTTTATGTACATACTTAAAACTTACGTTCTGACTGATATTCTCTTTTGTTAACCTTTTTGCAGGGTTTTTTGTATTATTATTTTTTTTTAAGTTTTTGCTATATGCCACACGCTATAGTGATTCTTACACAACGGAACCACACATATGTTTATATTTCAGTGTATGCCAAAATACCCGATAAGAACTTAATCTTTGTTTATTCTGAAACCCAAATAATTTCACTGATAAATAAAAAGACCTATAATTAGATAGCTTTGGTGTCAGTGGTCCATTCAGAGTGGCGCTGTATTGTAAATATAACACGATGATACGATACGTCTAGTTGACCCATGTGAGATATTAACTGAACTAGACCATGCGTTTACTAGTCCAATGTCCAATAAGTTATCGTGTAAGATAATCTCTGATCAAGTGTACCAACTCTTCGTTTTCACCGAAATAAGAAGTTGATGATTTCATCAGATGCCATATAATGATGATGTTTTCCCTCTGTTGTATATATATATATATATGTACAAAATAAAGTATATATTATTCAAGACCATAATTACAACCATAATACGCTCCCGGGCCTTTAATGGTACACGATGTGTACTGCAATAGAAAAACATGCATACAAGGTATGCAATAGACTATACGACTATATAATAGTCTATATGTTTATTATTATATTTTGTTGTTATATTGATGAGCATAAAATGCTCAAAGTTAATAAAGAATTGAATTGAATTGAATTGAATGTCGTCCGTTCTACTAGTAATATGAACAGATGGTTTTTTTTAAGATTTAAGATTTTATTTGTCACTCAGACACATTTAAATGTATAAACAATAGGTCACATGGCAACATTTATACAATTATGAACATGACAAAATGGACAGATGTTAAGATATTCAAATTCCTTCTTTATATTCAGCTGTATGGATATGAAGTAAATGCAAGTGTTCAACCCATATTACTTGTTCTGTTTATCGCCATGCAAGCGGTACGTACGCGCCAAATGTAACACTGACTTCATTTTCAGCTGAAGTTACGTTGTTGTGCAAAATAAAACACCATGTTAAACTGCTTTAAAGACTTCCTTTGTGCTCGCAAGAATATACATTTTATCGATGTATGTCTCTGGCCTATTTATGGATATATTTAAGTCCGTGGGTTTTAAAGTACCAGAACAGCTATAACATCAAAATAACAATACATTGTAAATAGTGTCACACACATAGTCACAATGATACAGACCATAGTCTCATTTAGAGATAACACTTGGAAAAATTAATACGATACAGAAATATAGTGCCCTTCTTTGACAGTCGATAACCAAGGACAACCCCTCTAACTTTGAGGAATTCTTCCTCGGTGGATTATTGTGAGGCTATGGCAGGTTAATTGTTTGTATAATACTCACTCAGTGAGATCACTGACTTTTTCAGCCTACATTTATTTGTTTCCTCTACTGACGTATTTTGTATATTATTCACACGCCTGTATTTACTTTATTGACAGTGTGTATATTGGTGTTAGTATAAACGTATTTTATATCAATAAAAAAGTAGACAAATGACCGACCTGACCTCAATCATTATGTGCCCCCTTCGTTGTCCTGACCAAACTCCAACACAACCTACCGACGGTCGATAACTTAGTTCAACAATTAACAGTATTCAGTCCATCACTCTGATTATCTTTTATAATATTATTGAGCCTACATTTGAAGCACCTTGGATATGGAAAAGATAAGAAAGTCTTCCCACTATAAGTCTATTATTGTTTTTAACAGACAAAGGAAACAAATATCCCCCAAGACAAAAGCGATGAAAAAATGGGGTTTTTTTTCTACACTGAAGACTGTGTTTAACCAAGATCGATGAGTCCTATGGGTGTATATTTGATTATGCAGCTTTCAGACAAGCACTGATATTATATCATTCTGATTAAATTCTAGATCCTTTAAGTCATTAGGCATGGTTTTAATTCAATTTATCATAATCCGTTTTCAAAATATTCATATCACATATATGTAAGGAGAATTTTATTTTACTGAGTACGCATCGGAGACACCTGTATAAGCTCATATTTGGTCTCAACTTTCGAAACAACAAATTAAACACACAATGATATCACTCTTTCTCAATTCGTGTGTAATTTTTATTTAAATATGTATCATACTGTCGACTAAGACAATTAAGTAAATGTACATTAATATAAGGCTCTGTAAATTATTAATAATACACCGAGGACTCGTGTTGGTAAAGTGTTTATAGTTTGGTTGGCAGCAAACAGTGTTGTGATCTCAACATATAGTAGTACAAAAATTACTTCAGAGTCAGATTAATGTGTTCATCTATGCTGGCATGACTTTGTCTGTGGTAGTGTTCTAATTGAATAGAATGGTCCCAAAGATCAGAGAAATATTGAATAAGAAAACCTAATATAAGTTACTCTATGATATAAATTAGGGTCGGCGTTCATAAGTGGTACACTATTCTCTCTTCGCGGATTTTGGAAAAGTGCTTATTTAAAAGATTTTATGTAGTAGCCCTTAAAACATACAAATGTAACCCAGCATTACACTGCTTTCAGCATGTTTATAGAACCACAAATGTCGTGTACAAACCTCGTGAAAAGACACGTACAAAATTATAAATGAACACAGGCGTTTCAGAAATATTCACAAGAAATGTTAATGTAAACATTGTTTGCTTAAGTATCAAATCGAAATCTTGAACAAAATAAAATCAAAAAAGTTATTTATCTTTGCAAGGGGTCTTGGCAGGCGGTCGAGTCAGCTACCTTTGTTGAATGGTCCGGTGTACAAGTATAGTGCAGCCATATATGTGTTAATATTTAATGGGAGTTACAGCAGCAGTATCTGTGAGTAAGTGTAGAGTCAATATTGTCCATTGTGTGTTTTTGTGTAGAAGAGTGTATTTTTCGAATCATCCAACATCAGTGAAGATGTATACAATATGTATATATAATTTTCACCAGGGGACAGTAAATAGTTCAATGATAAATATACAAGTAAAAGTTAGACCTGGACCTAGAGAATGGTTAGATCAGGGCTAGTGAATGATTATGGTAAGCTTTGGCCTAGTAGGCCCATCTTCGCAAGCCAAGTTTCGCTACACTACGTTTGATATGATAAGCGAACTGAAAGGAAGTGATTCGTATACGTTGGCTAGCAAAGATGGGTTAGACCAAGCAGGCAGGCGCGTAGCTAGCGGTACACGTGTACGCTGCAGCATCAACATCATTTAAATAAGGCCTGAAAAGTTATAAGAAAGAACCAGATGTAATATACGTTGAAAAAAATTCCCAGTGACACCCCGGAACCAACTTCCATATTTCCTGCCGCCAGGGGTGGTTTAAGTCAAACAGTTATAGCTAGTGTTTAACTTTCTCCACACAGGTATAGCCAGTGTTTAAATGTCTCCATTCAGGCGATTTATAGTCTTTAAATATGCTAATATCTGAACAACTTTCGTATATCCTGTCACAATAAATCGGATTATACAAGATTAAAAAATGTAAGCACAAAGAGATAATGTACCAACTTAAACAACACATCACTATAATTAGTTACACTGCTGCTGTTAAAACACCAACATATATTAAACAAGACCAATGTAAACTCTCATGATTAAAATAGTACATTTACAGTTGTATATTTCCTTGTTTCTCTCATGTTTAAAATAGTACATTTAAAGTTGTATATTTCCTTGTTTCTCTCATGTTTAAAATAGTACATTTACAGTTGTATACTTCCTTGTAACTTGTTACAATATACAACACCTAAATAATATAATACCTTATAAACAGACCAAGATGTCGGGCCTAGTTACAAATCATCTTACATAAACGGACACTCCATCTTCGCTAGCCAACGTATACGAATCACCTCCTTTCAGTTCGCTTATCGTAGTGAAACGTAGTGTAGCGAAACTTGGCTTGCGAAGATGCGGACACTCGAGAGCAAATGAAGTTAGGATAACCAAAAACATAGGCAAACAATGGACTATAGATGTCAAAACAAACTATATTAAAATATGCAGATATAACTGCATTGTTCTCTTATCCATTAGATTACGATTGGTTATAAAGGCTTAAAGTGTTGTATGTGTGTAGATATTTTTTTTTAAAATAAGATACATGTTAAAATTGAGATACTTTTTGTGGAAACACAATTATATTGTTCAAAGAGAGCATGCTTATAATGCGCATATCACCCTGGAGATCAATCCCTTCACTCTGGACTTTTTGTTGCTGAGTACATAATGTAATGCTGTTGTTTTTTTATCACAATCAATTTGCTCCAGAACTATAGGCCCAATTGTCGTTGTAATAGCTAATATGCCTTTATACTTTTATATTACTAATAAGGTGTATGGGGTTATATTTTCTATTGTAGTATGTAAAACTAAGGTTTATAATCTTAAGACTCTATGGTTACATGAGGCGACACGGTCGAGAACATTTCCACACCAACGAAAGATGCAGCTATCAGTCGCGAGACAACCAAGAAGTCTGTTATATATTAATATATAGACAAGGGTACTTACTTCTCCAATGCATGTCTTAAAACAAGCATTATAATTCCCATCACTAGAGAGTGCGGTGCTATATCTCTGAACTGGGGGTAGTAAATCCCAGGGACATCCGATATCATATCGTCCCAATCCAAGTCCTCCGGGAGCCAGAAGGACCGACTCCAAAACCAGTTATACACTACCGCCATTGTGGTGCACAGCGATGTCAAAAATGTCTGTAGTAGGTGTTGTGTCTGTAGTACGGGTAGAAGAATGCCCTGTTAAAAGCTAGTCGTAGCTTTCCCGTTACTTTACGTACAGTATTATACGTTTGAAGCGGATATTGTGTCGAACTGTTCCGATACAATGGACATTCCGTTTACTAATTCGGCGTAATACTCAGTTACCGGTCATTAAAATCCACCCACTGTCTAAGACAAATCGTTAAAGAACGAATTATATTTAAATATGAAATACACTAAAATTACACACATCGTTCGATACGTTAGATAATAATAATCACAGTAACCCGTGCTATACTTTATATCAATATTGATAAACTATATTGCCATGTTCTGTATATGCAGACCTGTGTATCGTTATCACACTGACCCTGCACGTTGTATGTACCCGACTACGCCTTCATCGATTTGTAAACATTCGATATCTTATATATCCACATCTACAACATCGGTTGCGTGTGCGTATACGTTTGCAATTAAATTTCGTTGAATATTAACGAGGACACACTCAGGTGAGCACGGTAGCTTATTGACCGACAATATCATCACTGCACACATGGTGATTATAGCGACAGGAATATGTGTCAACGGCCGCATTTTAGATCAATAAGCGTTGCTACGGACCCGTGGTTTTTCATTCATGTTTCGCACTAGAGTATAACAAGCGCGGTAGCTCATTTGGTATAGCGTTCGATTTGGTGCTAGAACCCCAGGTGGGGGTTCGAACCCAGGCCGCGTCAAAACCAAAGACGTTAAAATTAGGCAATTTTCTCGCTCCCTGCTAAGTGCTCAGCATTACCAGGTGGAAGAGAGACTGGTTGGCTCAGTATTAGGATAATGTGGCCGAATGTAGTATCATGTCAATATGTATGCGGCGTGATATTTCAGTGAGACAGCACTATAAATTCGCCATAAGTGCGCATTGTCACAAGCAAACACCGTCTCGATATGACCTATACATGAGTTAAAGGGACGTAAAACCCCAAATAAAACAAACGAACACACTAGTGTTTCAAAAAGTGTATTGCAATATTCCATGTGATCCATACAAAGTTGGAGTTGGAGATACCACTAATCGGTTTAACTCTTAATTATAATCCATATTTTCATTTTGATTATTTTTCGCCAGCGTCTCTATCTTGAATGCGCTATAATTTATAATATGCTATTTTTGGTAGGTTTTTTCTGTGTGCGTCCCACGTTTATGTTTTAGGTGCCTGTTTTTATGGACTTATATCTATGCTTTTTGAATATCGTCTTGGTTTTTCGTATTTACCACTTTATACGAAATAGACATATAAAATTAAAATAATATTCATAATTTCCCCTCTACTAGCACTTTGATATAGGTTTGTCGGTTGACCAATCGTATTCACGCATACGCGTGATCGGGGTTATGCTGCAATCAACCAAACCCTCAATATTTCACTTGATATCTCTCTGTTTAGTGTATAATTTGATATACAGGTTTGGTATTTTAGTTTGATATTAACCGAAGAGAGTAACATTGATACATTAATAAACTCACAATGGACAGAACCTACTTTGGGGTAGGTCAGGTATACATTTTGTAGTCAAATTACCTTACTGTGCGCCTCTCAATAAAAAATTTAAATGGACAATTCAAAAGCATTAGGGCATATTGACGGTCAACACTGGTCACCAAATGGTTTTTAATTTGTTGAAATATCAGGTAACTCGTATTGGATTATGATGACAAACCTACAAATAACAATCAAAAATCATATGAATTGCAGATGAATCAGGGGATTTTTATTCTTTAATAAGTCAATATTAACAACAGTAATTCATAAAAATTTCTGTGCAAAGAATATACGCGTCACATACAAGTAGTTCTGAATGAAAATCAATGTGTAGAATATGCCATTACAGTAAGTTACATGCGGACGAAGTGTACAGTTATTTTATGTAGTCGGCGTTACTTACTACCTGTTTCAGAGTTGGTATAACCTTATTAACCCCAATAGCCTATTGAACTTTCTTCGGTCAATATCAAACCACAATAACATTTTTACAAATTAAATATTGCTTTGTTAAATTCTATCGTGCAAATACAGGCCAGAACTTTTATAAGTTTGGCTGATTGGCTAAAAGATATATATGAGTGACAGTTTATATAAAATGAATACCAAGAGTATATTGATGTAACCATTACTTATTGTAGTATGATATTTTCGCGCTGGTATTGTCGTTTTGCCGCACTATAATCTTGAATTATAATAATCTAGCGGCAAGCCACGCACAACAACACGAAATGGCAAAATTCAGCCACAATCGGCATGCATTAATCTGTTTGTTGGTGCTTTTTCTTCGTCAGCCTTTCTGGTTTATATATATATATATGGCATTTTCGGAGTCTGT
The DNA here is from genome assembly GCA_032359645.1 of Pododesmus macrochisma. Classification (NCBI taxonomy): domain Eukaryota; kingdom Metazoa; phylum Mollusca; class Bivalvia; order Pectinida; family Anomiidae; genus Pododesmus; species Pododesmus macrochisma. The sequence goes on from JAUMGZ010159162.1 coordinate 10,787, forward strand.
GTGGTTTCCTCGGCGTTTGATCGTCTGATTCATATTAGTCCGGCAGCTAGGGTCGTTTTATTTTCACTTTTGAGGGCGGAAGGTTTGAATAGTCTGTCCTATTTAGAATTTTGTGCTGATTACAAAACTCTATTTCTGACAAAAATAATCCTGGAATTTTTGTCACAAATCACGATTGAAAGTACCTACATAGCGGCAACATTGGAAATTGACAAATTGGGGTAGGGTTGACATATCCCTTATGTATCCGCTAATTATAGACATAAATGGGCAAATGTGGTATCAATAGATAGGTTAGGGTCCATATAATTATAACATAAATGTTCGGCAGTTCCAGATGGAAAATGGGGTTTATATCTAAAGGAAGCTCAACATTGTGTTAAAAATTAAGTGATATTGGTGGTATTTTTATACTAACAATACTGTTTATGGATCAAGTCAAATATTCGCTTATTTGGCTTTTAAAGAAACACAAAGGCTAACAGTTTTACTTAATCTGAACAAGTTTGCTCTAAGTAGTAAACGAAGTATGTAATGACTAACGGCGGCGAGTCAAATTTACGGTAAACTATATTTTAGGGGTAGGGGAAAGTTAACCGTAATGTCTTTCGTAAAACAGTATCTATACCAACATGTCATGTATTGTTTGTTAGATCAGTATGCAAAGAAATGATGTTAAAAATACAGGTCAACTTTAAGGTTTGACTAGTATTAGTGTGTCTTCTACCGTTCAACCAATCTGACATGGGAAGCCCTACCAGGAGCATAAAGATCCTGCCAACATAGGCTTAGGGTCATCGACGCACACAAACCCCCTACCAGAAGGTTCTAGCCACAGGGGAGATTTTTTTAAAGGATTTTTTTTTAATATCCATTTCCTATTATATTATAGATAATACAAAGTTTGTATTAACAATTGGGTAAATAGATTACATAATTACACTCGTGATTTCACTCTATATGTGTAGGTGTCTAGTTCTAATGAAATAAGTGAGAGACATTTAAACATTTGGCCATTCTCGTCTTCAGAATCTGTGTCTGACTCTTCAGCTACATCACCTTCATCTTTGTCGTTTTCATCCTCTTGTGTGATGTCATTGTCAAGAGGGTCACATATAATTTGAGGTACTTGGTCGCAATCAAACCAAACCAATTAATCTGATACGTGTCAGAAAAAAGATACCAACCGTGATCTTCTGCTTTGTAGGTTATGGGTGAAGAATTTGTAGCCCCTTTCCATAGACTGGCAACTAAATTGGCTCGCCAAATGATTAAATAGGACGTTCTGGCATGGGGCATGATTCTAGGATTAATACCTATCTATATATGGTAATCCAAAGATAAAACAGGTCAATGAAGTTAGATTGTCTTTGTTCCAATAATGGTATGCCCCTAAATGTGACAAAGGCCAACTACTGAAAACCAAAGGTATAATTCTAGTAAGATGCCCCATGCCAGAACGTCCTATTAAATAAAATTCGTCGAGTCAGTTTTGTTGCTAGTCTATACGGAAAGGAGCTACAAAATCTTCACCAATAACCTACAAAGCAGAAGATCACGGTTGGAATCTTTCAGCTGACGCGTATATCAGATTTATTAGTTTGATTGGGACCAAGTGCCTTAAAATATATGTGACCTTCTTGACAATGATATCACAGAAGAGGATGAAAACGACTATGCAGAAGATGATGCAGCTGAAGAGTCAGACACAGATTTTGAAGACGAGAATTACCTAATTTTTTTAATCTCTCTGACTTATTCTAATAGAACTAGACACCTGCACACATAGTGTGTAGTCAGTGAGTGTTATATGTTTACCCAATTGTTAATATAAACTTTGTAATATCTTATAACACAGTGCCCAGGAAAGTGATATTAAAAAAACAATCCTTAAAATAAATATCTCCCCTGTGGCTAGAACCTTAATCGTGGTAGGCAGTTTTGAGTGCGTCAATGACCCTAAACCTATGCTGGCAGGATCTTAATGTTCCTTATAGGGTCACCTAAGTCATATTGGTTGAACGGTAGAGGACACACTAATACTAGCCAAACCTTAAAATTGACCTGTATTTTTAACATAGGTTCGAGCTTCCTTAATAGAAATAATAAACAATTCCATATCTTGATATACAAAACGCTAAAGTATGCATTCTATCTATAATTATCTTACAAACAATACATAACATGTTGGTATAGATGCTGATTTACGACAGATATTACGGTTAACTTTCCCCTACCCCCTTTAAATAGTTTACCGTAAATATGACTCGCCGTCGTTGGCCATCACATACTTCGTTTACTACTTAGAGAAAACTTGTTTAAACTAATAAATTCTGTAGGGCTTTGTGTTTCATTACAAGCCAAATAAGCGCATATTTGATTTTATTTATAAACAGTATCGTTAATATGAAAATACCGATATACCTTCCCTGCCCAAGCTTTTCAATTTTCATTGTTGCCGCTTTGTAGGTATTTTCAATCGTGATTTGTGAGAAAAAAAACTCCCAGGGTGATTTTTGTCAAAAATGCAGTTCTGTAATCAGAATAAAATTCTAAATGAGATGGACCATTCAAACCTTTCGCCCTCAGTAGTGAACATAAAACGACCCTATCTCCGGACTATATGCAATCTGATTAAAACCAGACCTAACGTGTTCTCGTCCATTGACAAGTCGCAGAGTAAATCTGAGATCATCGGAGGAGAATCGCTAAACGAGGTCGTTACCATGACCCAAAAGTTTTAAGTAATTATGAGCATTTATGACATATTCTGATAAAGCAAAAATAGCCTTCCGCACGATCGTTGGGAGCGAGCGTAAAATGGCTAGCCTGACTACCGACGGCGCGATGAACAAAGTAGTACTGAATTTTGGTGTAAGCACTTTTAAAGACCAACAGGAACTCTTTGTGGACGTTTTTGTTTATAAAAAAGACGTTATATAGCAGTGTTACCGACAGGGTATTGAAAATATTTGTGACACCAGATGCTTGCCCCACTGATACTGTTCAGCCTCCGCCATCTTGCAATTTGTATATTAATGAATGTATAAGTTTGTATTGTTTTTATTTAATACCTATGAGCAGGAAATAAACATTACATAACATTACTGATACGAGAGTTATAGGTTCTGTCATGGTTACGACCGCTTCCAGCGGTCTTCCTCTGATATACGCTGCGACATTTTAATAAATGGGAGCAAGTTAGATCTGGATTTATTCAGATTGATTCATATGTAATTCCTTTATGCACGTGTCAGAAATTCAGGTAATTTGGTTCAAGGTTTCTGCACGAAAAATTAAGTTACGACCCAGATGGACTTATCTTTTGGTTTTTGGAATGGTCACCATTGTATGTATTTTCTCTTTTTCGAAATTGTAGACGTTTGACAGTCTTTGAAACAATTATTCCGACATCCTTCTTGTCCTTCGCTAGAAGAATTTTGCATCCTTAATGAAAATACAATGTACGGATATCCACAGATGACAATTGGTCATAAATAAAAAAAATCAATACATAAATATATATATAAATAAACATAATTGGCTTTTATCTCAATGGAACTGACGTCTCAGACTTTAACTTCAAGGAAAGCCAAATTCATATCCTTTAAAATGTTTATTTGAAGTTACAGATATGTAGGTGTCATCATTGTTCATTACAGCAGTTGTCAACCAAAATGTCATATAAACGAAAAAGTAAAATAATTTCACGTCAAAAATTGTATCATTTTGATATGAACTTTTTGAAAACATATTTCCTGAAGTCTATATAGCCAAAATGCGTCAAATTCAAAGATTTAAATAACGTAGTTGGTATTTCACGTAGATAGAACTATCCAAAACGCCCTCTATTTTAGTAATGTACTTTCATTTTACACGTTTTACTTCAAATACAACACACATATTATTCATGAATAATACATTAACAAGAAATTTTTGTCATGATATGTTAAATCTATTTCACCATTTAAGCATATTTGTAACATAACCCGTCAAAGTGATAGCTCATTGATCAACGGGCATAAACATGTACAATAGGGTTACTGAAGAGTATCCAGACGACACACGAGCATAAATATATAAGGTCAGGCAAAAACATCAAATACCTTGGTTCTGACTCGTGTTTAAACTATTTCTTGTTATTTGCAAGCAAAATCAGATCCAATACATATAATATACTCAAATATTCATTGTATTTTAATTAAGTGTTTAACCTCTAAAGGACAATATCATGTGTGACAAATTTCACGCTTTCCTCATAAATAACAAGAAGTTCAAATTAGGAAAACAAAATATGATTGTGAAACTTGATCTGAAACCATATTTATAGTTTCTAAAAGTACGAAAGGAAAACAATCATGACACTTTTACTTGATGTTCCCTTCTATTGTCCACATATGTAACCCAATAGGTTTGTGGCGTTCAGGGGTCCATATATTTTAAGTTAATATTTGAAACTTAGATACAATAATATAATTGCCATAACACGTGCTTTCGGTTGTCCAACGTTTACCATCATTTTAGTGAGCCTATGCTTCATTATGTTGGCCAATTTTAGACAAGCAATTTTAGAGTCAAGGACCTTTGCCTCTTTTCGCCTATGAAAAAACCTAAAACACAAAAAGAAGAAAGGCGTACATCCATTAATTGTTCCGCTTTGTAACTGGAAAATAAAATTGTTCAATTATATTAGCATGTGGTAATAGCCATAAAAAAGAAAGGTCAACGTTTAAACAACAGAAAGCGAAGACGTATAATAGCACGTGTATGTGACCATGACAACAGTTTTATAAATCTTTGTGGACAGGTCATGGTAAGATTTGTACCACATACGAAATAATCTACAAAACAGTCGATACACGAACAAAGCTTTTGTCCGTTCAGGTACTATACACACTTATGTACTTCAAAACAACAATGGCAGGCAGGCACAATGTATGACAGGAAGGGGAAGAATAATAACCGGATATTTAAAAGAAGGAGTGGCCAATGGAAACCAAACACAGGTCAAAAACGAATTGTGTGCATTATAAAATAATAAATTTTAATAGACGGGCACGCAATTACAACATCATATAACGGTAAGAAAACTGTAGTGGAGAAAAAACTTAACTTTCTCATTTGTCAAAATCATGACGAGAAGTCGTTATTCCCAGTTTTAAAGGTGCGAGTATTGTAGTGTAATTTGTTACTTTTTACAGAACACCTTTCATTATTTTGTACTTCTATGCCATTTGTCTTGCTGCAACACAGTTTTTTAATTAGGTTAATGTTACTTCTTAGAGTTAAATCAGAAGTTCAATTCACTTAGAATGGTAAAAAGTATCTTGAAAGTATTCATGATTTCGGTATGGTATTGGATCCCGAGAAGGCCTCCTACTGATATTCATCTTCCATTGTACAACACGTCGATTGCAGTTGAATGCTTTATTAATAGACAATTGGTTCTGATATTTGTCCCTCTGGTGGAAGTAGGATTGTGTTGTCTTTTGTTTCTGATATCATATACATCCATCGCCAGTAAAAACTATTGTTTCTTCCACGCTATTGTTAAATTTGAGTGTTATTCTCCGTCTGTCCGTTTTTCCACGTGTTAAGTTTGCTTATTTTCGCTCCTATTTAATAATAAAAACAATGCACAGCATTTGCATATTTATAGAAGCGGTTGAATCACTTTCCCCGATCAACGTTTATTTGTTTAATTAGGGTTTAACGCCACTTCCAGAATATTTCACCGATATCGCGACAAAAGACCAAAGGAGAAAAACCAAAAGATAGGACAGGAAGAGAAGC
>JAUMGZ010159173.1:4566-16578 GCA_032359645.1 Pododesmus macrochisma
AATACATTATAAACCATTTCATTGCCCCATAACACTGAATACACTGAGCATAACCATAAATCTCAAGTACTTTCTATAAAACAGTTTGAAACTATAATACATTATAAACCATTTCATTGCCCCATAACACTGAATACACTGAGCATAACCATAAATCTCAAGTACTTTCTATGAAACAGTTTGAAACTATAATACATTTATTCAGGGAATGCCAGGTGGTTCCACCTTCTTCTTTTATAAGTGATATATCAAACTTATTATCTCAGAAAAAAAAAAATTATTGTAACAATATGGAACCCTTCCTATTATCTATTTAAATATCTTGATGTTTCTTCTTCTTGTCGCCACTCCTCCACCAACCAAGGAACAATGTACCCAGCATCACAGCTGCAGCACCAAGTGCTGCTCCCTTTGCTACTGTTTCTACCTAGAAAATATATCATTTATGTGGAATAAATTGTTTATGAAATTATACAGACGATAAATATTGTACAATGTTTTGTATATAATATTTATGGATTAAAGGTTTAATTTTGTATGTTTGTTTATAAGGGTTTAGTGCCTCTTTAACTCATGTTAGGGTCATGTAAAAATCATATCGAGAAGGTGTCTGCTTGTTACAGTGACAAAATAACAACAAAAAATGATTCAGAAGTTTTTCTTGGAGCGAAGGAGAAAGTCTAAAATGTGAAAAATAACAACAAAAGATTGACAGAGAACTGACATAATTTCAAAGACAATATTTTTAAAAATAGTAACATAAAATCAAAGAAATTTGTTACAAAATATAAACAGATGATCTAAAACAAGTTTCAAATACAAACAGTATGTATGGCATGCAATGAGTCGATAATTTATACATTATTGTGAGACACTGGTGTGCTTTATTTCAACATTCTTAATGAGTTTCATAAATTCCATATGTAATAGAAACGAGTTGAGATTCATTTTAGCATATGACTAGAATAAAAAGTGTTCTTTGTGATTTCTGTAAAAATGCTTTAAAACGTGTGAAAATTGGCAATGAAATGCCTGCATTGTAACAATAAACTATGATGTCATACCATTGTTACTTGACCTCTTTACATAATCAAGTGTAATTTAACGCATAATATACTTATAACAAAACTATATGTGAAGGTGTTATGCTACTCAGTAACATAAATGTTGTATGATAAAATACTTTTTTTCTCAAAAAACAACAATTTTGATAGACATACAAGGACACTAAGACAAATTTCACAGCTTGTTAAAAAGTTATCTAAAACATTGAACAAAATGTGCAAACGAATAAAAATTTACCTGATCAGAATGTTTTTTTCCATAACGACAAAATGAAGCAAAATGTTCACAGTTTTCCCATATCAAATTGTAGCCTATTTCTCCAATCATTGAGAAGGCTCGCTCAAGAATTACCTCTGTGCTTTCAGGACTGAAATAGAATTTGTTTATATTTAATCTTCAAAACCCCAATTTTAGAAAAGAGTCATTCACACTATCTTCTTCATTGAAAAATGCAGTTACGCCGAGATTATTGTTACTTTAAATAGAAGGACAAAATATTTTTTCTATAAAATGGAAGACAAATTGTTTTAAACCAAACAACAGAATGCCTACATGGTTCTACTTCTTGTTTTATTCATTTTTTGTTTACTTGGTCTTTCTAAAACACAATTTTCAATTTTGACATCAATATAATTCCTAAACCTTGCTAATCAGCTTGTTTCAACTTAGAGTATTACACAGAGCTGCTTAAATGAGGCAGTTTACACTACTTTTTTTGTCATGTAGGGCACTGCATAAAGGTATTAAAGACATTTCAAGATTTTACTATGAATTTTCTCCCCCATGAAAATTACAAGAAGTTGGCAGGTATGTGAGTATTACTAGGCACATACATATCACTATTATATAAACCTTCAATAACATTATTGTTGTCTTTATATCAGTAAATTCACTTCACACATGATCTCTGAAAGTAGCATAGCTGTCAATGCATTTAATTTTGAACTTGAAAACTTCAAGATGTTTCCTGGCATTAAGGTCAAAAAAATAATATTTTTGATAAGGGTTACATCTAGAAAACAAGAAGCCAATGGGGCCTTAACGTCCATCTGGATTGGCATTTGAATATTTTTGATCCTAGTGTCACTCCTTGAACAAAGTTGGTTCTCCATGCCCTAAAGTTACTACATACCAAAACATTAAGCTCTAGGACTTCTAGTTTATTAGAAGATTTTTGAAGTTTTGTCAATTGTCCCCCTTTTTTGCCAAACGGACGGGATTTGTATGAGAAGTCCACTTTGGACCTGCAATCCAGATGGACTAAAAATTAGAGTAGCTAGGAGACTTTTTTTCTTGGTATGATTCAGTATGTCTTGTGATTATCTAAATATGACCATAAAATTGTATTAACACAGTAACTTATATAATAAAAGGTTCATTTTGAAGCACATCATTTGGATGCAAGTACTCAAAGAGCCATATTTCATAAGTAGTTTCTAGCAATGGGCGGTAAAACCTGAAGATATTTCCAAAACTGGATCAGTATAGGTAGTTTGTTTTTCGACAAAGCCAATAAAAAGTTAAGGATAAGGAGGTTAAAGTAAGGGACGGCACAGAACCCTAAATAGACATATGTTTGTTGGCCTAAATTTTAACCTTGATTTGTATTATGATCAGATTTCAATTCAACTCATGTTTGATAAGTTGACCTCAGCATGCTGCATGTTGCATTATGTTTTTGTGTCATGGCTCCCTTTCGTTATTTTCAGTTGGACAAAATGTAACATAAATCATAAAATAACAATTTTAAAAATATGCAAATATTTGTTACAAAAAAAAACTTATGAAAATTCAAATCAGCAAAAGATAACAATCAACAGAAGATCTAACAGTTTATAAACAAGAGGCCCAACAGGCCTTGACACGCTTACCATGCTTACCGGAAGCTTAGTCTTCATGATTATTTTCCTTGGTAGTGTTCGTGGGAGTTGTTTTAATACAAGATAGATCTTACAAAGTTGATTGAAATTGGATCCACAGTTTTTGAGATTTGATAATTTGACAAGATTATCGTAATACGTGACGAAACATCTGTTATGCTGACTCACAGTAGTTGATATGAGCACCAGTTGCCCCATCATTTGAACAAATCTGAACCCTTTTTTAGTAGGGATGCTTTCTTTCGAGTTTGGATAAAATGAGTCAAGTAATTTTGGAAAAGAAGTCTAAAATATGTATGGTAAACATATCTGCTATAAAATATAGTGTTGAACTTTGACCCCAAAATGCGTACGGTAATCTAGTTTTGACCCTTGGGTCATGCCTTGAATAAATTTTGTTCTCTATGTCCTAAAGTTACTACATACTTAAACATTAAGCTCTAGGTGTTCTAATTTCTACTTTATTAGAAGAAGATTTTTGAAATTTTGTCAAATTTTCCCCCTTTTAGCCCCGAAGTTGCGCCCCGTGGGGACAGAGCCCCTTCATTTGTATAAATCTGAATTCCCTTCCCATGGGATGACTTCTACCAAGTTTGGATAAAATTGGTCCTATGGTTTACGAGGAGAATTCGAAAAACTGAAAAGTTTATGCCGACGATGGACTAGTTCTGACGACTATAGTATAGCTCATTTGAGTCCTTTGGCTCAGGTTAGCTAAAAACTAAAGCTTCTCATGCCCATCGGGGCCATCTCTAAGATGGCCTGTTGCTTTTACAAGCAATAGCAAAGTTGCCCTTTCTTAGTGTTCCCAGTAACCAAATTTACCACTGGATACAGTTTGCTCCTAGGAAGGCAATTTTTGCCAAACCAGGATACCCAACAGTAATTAGCTGAAGGGAAGCCATTAAATTAATAAATAATTTATCTATATGGCTCACATACTGAAACTTAAGCCTAACAGCTGAATATGCTTATTTGGAAAAAAGCAGTGAAAAGTCTTACCATTTGGCAAGTGGTTCATTTGAAGTACAAACAAGAGGCCCATCGGGCCTTAACGTCAATCTGGTTGAAATAGGCAAAAAACTAAATATTTGCATTTGAATACTTTTGATCCTAGGGTCATGCCTTTAACAAACTTGGTTCTCGATGCTCTCAAATTATGACATTACAAAACATTAAGCACTAAAGGCCTTCAAATTAACAAAAATATTTTTGAAATTGCCAAATGTTTCCCAATTCGGGTCCCGAAAAGGCACCCCCTGGGGGCCAAACAAAATTTGGATCAAATTGGTTAACTTGTTTTGGACAAGAAGTTAAAAATGTGAATAGTTAACATTTTTGCTATAGTGTTGAACTTTGACCCAAAATCGCATAACCTATTTTTAACCCCAGGGTCATGCCTTGAACAAACTTGGTTCTTCATGCCCTAAAGTTACTAAATACTAAAGCATTAAGCTCTAGGCCTTTTAGTTTATTAGAAGATTTTGTTTGTCAAAAACACCTATTTTTGGCCCCCTAGAGGCGCCCCCTGTGGACTAAGCCCCTTCATTTGAACAAATCTGAATCCCCCTCTCCTAGGGATACTACCAAGTTTGGATGAAATTGTTTTTGTGGTTTGGGAGAAGAAGTCAAAAATGTGAAAAGATTACACCAACGACGGACAACAAAGAGTTATGATGACTATAGCTCACATGAGCCCTTCGGGCACAGTTGAGCTAATAAGGCTGAACATAATCTTATGTTTCAGGCTTCCTTATCTACCCTAAATTGTTGTGCATATATACCCTAAAGTTCTTAAATAATCTTGTCATCTTAAACCTATTAAACTTACGTGCCATACTTCTTATCCCTGTTTTGTTTCTTAGCCTTACAATTGTCAACTACATCCCAAAAATTATCAACTCTGACAAACGCTTTATCAAATCTTCTGCCGCAAATTGTAAAGACATGTTTACGCTCCATTCCAGCATTAATACCATCATTATCTCCCCCTGACAAGTGAATTATTCGCCCATCACCTTTAAATTAAAAAGGAAGTTTATAAAGAAAAGAAAATTATGTAGAAAATTTGATTGGCCTTTTTACTATACATAGTATTTGGTGGAGTTTCAAGCATGCACAATTACAAGTCCATGTATTACATGTATATGTACTACACCAAATGAGTTTTAGAGTGGATATGTTTCTAGGGCTGTATCTTTCTGTTGGAGATGCAACAACAACAATTATTCAGGACGTGTATAGGATAAAATGCTCACTTCTCACCAATGCATCCCGGTTTTATTCACAGTTTTGTAAGTGGGATGGTACAGGATAGTCAATCTGAACACATGGGTTTCCTCTGTACACTCTGGTTCCAATAGAAAGTATCCACTAAAACTACCATCCGTACCAACTAAAGAAATTTCAACTTAAAGTTTAATAAGTTGTTTCTTTATCGTTGTAAAAAAGCAACAGATGGCCAACAGTAAGTGGCAATTTTGGATATCTCTATCCCGAGACAAACACATCAAATATATGAATTAATGACCCTCATGTGAAGAGAATAAAAACAAAATGTTCATGCATTCATATGTACTCATCTTATTTAGTTAGTTTAAGGCAGTAACAGTGTTCTTTTGTCTTAAATGTAAGGCATCTTTTAAAGAAAATTAATTTCATGAAAAAAAATGAATTTGAGATGAACACATTAACCTCGAAAAAAATAAGTTATAAAATTAATATAGTCTTTTTGGAAGGATGAAAGACCAGAAGTATTTGAATGCTTTGTTTTTTTTATTATTCCGATTATCATTTGAACTCTTAATGGTAAATAAATAAGGAGTTCAAGTCTTAGCTGTAATCGAGTGAAATTGCTAAACAATATTTTAGGAAAGCAACTTTTAAACCTAAAACCATTTTTGAAAAATATGACCCATATGATAATCATTTGTTCAATAACAGAAACCAAGCATGAGTAAAAAGTAACAGTTATACCAACAGCTATATTGTGTTTTATTTAGATTCCATGTTTTGATAGTGTAACAGAACTTGTTAAGACGTGGGATATTTCCACTAATGTCATGATATTTAGATTGTGTTTATTTACTATTTAGTTATTAAGGAAAGTCGCTTTTAAATATTATATTCACTGTTTGGAAAGGTGTATATGAAGAACCTATAAGATTAACATGTAATAGCCTACAGCTGTACTTGTGTAACGACACTTTAGATCTGTACGTACATGGATGCATGGTATTAATTAATCTTATCTTGACATCTCCACGTCTATGTACGTATAGCCTACAGCTGTCCTTATGTAAGTCGGACAATGTATAAAAACTCACATATAGAGCATATGAAAAAAAGACGGTTTTAAACTCTGGAGAAGGAAGCACCTCAGTTATCTTGTCCAGATAGACAACGCTAAATTCGATACTTTATGTGTATTTATATTTTGAACACTATAATAAAATTCTATTAGTTATATATAAGTCTATATTAGCCAAATAGACAATACTTCTCAACCAATTATAATCAATTAAACATTCTATATTTTCATCCACATGTTATATTAATGTAATAGTTATAATTAATTCACGTGGTTTTCTTTTTTTGTAATTCTAATAATTTTAAAGTAAATTCTTATTTTTGTTCTTTTGTGTTTTTCTTCAATTGAAATGTTGCACTTTTTTATTTAATTTAGATCAATCCTTACAGAAAAGAAACACCAATGTAGAGAAAATCCAGACAAATACTAAAATTTTACCAAATTTGCAGTGGCAATTCAATTTTGTGAAGAAGCATTTATAGAAATAACATCTAGTGAATCATATTACACATCAGCTACACTTTTAAGTCCATCAATTCATTATTTGCCTAAGATAGGAGTATCCTTATAAATATTGTACGATTTCCTCACCAATATAAAGTCCCCAATGAGCATACATTCCTCTTGGGAACTCCACCATGTCACCAACTTCCAAAGAAGACAGAGTCGTGGCATTGTGGATCTGTATTTGATCTTGAATTTGTTGTCCTGCCATATCCTGAAATATTAAAAAGATAGAAGATACTCCTGTCACAAATTGGATTGTCCAACAAACAGTTAAATAACTGTAGTCATGCAATCACTAGTTACATTTTAGATATTGAAATATGTGATATATGACGTCAACAAACTAAAATAGCAGGTAAACAATATAGGTGAAAGTGAACACTTGTATTCTATGTCAGTTTTACATGTTAATTGAATTTGATGACGTATGACATATAAAATATCTCACTAACAGCACCCTCTTCATTCTGTTCTCATTGGCACTGGAATGTTCAAGTATGGAAATAATTTATATGGCTTTGGTAAAGATGAACTCAAATTAACCATTTAACAACTAATGGTATAGTCAAAACTGTAGCTACTTAGTTCTGTTCAAGCCCTCACTTATATGTATACCTATATGTTCCAAGTCTGACTTTCTATGTCGGAAATCTATGGTTGATTTTACTGGCAAATTAAAGTAAATTTTTCAAGTTTGACACTTGCCCGGTATATAAAATTGACAAGTATTTGTTTATTTTCTCAGATACAGAGTAAAGGTATGTGAACTCAAGAGAGGTTACTCCAGGGAAATCAGAAAAAACAACTCTTCTTTGAGCTTCAGTCAGGTTATGTCTTGACTACAAATCAACTAAAACTCACTTACATGTTAGTTGAGCAAAGTATGTACCCTAAATAGTTTAAATAGCCCGTTAGCTGAACAAAACGTGTAAAATATTTTAATTTTTTTTGTATAGTCATTAGGATTACTCACTTTAAAAATGAAATATTTTTTCAAATACCAATACACAATAAATCTTCTATATTTGGTTATTTCTAAGTCAAAAGTGATAAATGAAACCAAATAATGTATCACAAAATATAAGAATTCATATCATTTGTTCCAAAGCTCAGGGCCGGACACCAGTCTACGGGAATTCCTATGCAAAAGTAACAGCTGTGCAGTACTAGTTCACCCTGTTATCTAGGGAGCACACATTAAATATAAGTGCGCATGATAGAAATTTGCATAATCCGGGCCTTTTGTTGGATAAAGTAAAGATAAGTTAAGTCAAGTGACATTCCAAATTTCACTTCCACTTCCTGTTAATGACTGTTCTCTGGTCATTGAAGGTCGTTGTTTACGCCGCAATCTTCGATTTATGCTGCAATTTGTTACTGTTCTTCAGTGAATTAAAACTAAGACACACAGTGAAAACCCAGCATATATTTCATGGCTCAAAGAATTTGCATTATGTTAAAGAATGTATAAACTCAGTATTACATGCATTTATTTTGAATCGCCTGGCTTAAAACTATATGAGATGATCATGAAAACGAGTATAACGTTAGTCATGTCATACAGGGCTCTAAGTGCTACTTAAACTCTACTAGCCAAATAGCTAATGACCCGAGATTTTTATTCGCCAAACCAAGATTTTACTAGACGCAAATGCAAAATTTGATTAATTTAAAAAACTTGACTTAACTTCAATATAAATGTGTTTTAAAAGAAAAATGCATTCATTAAATGTTCAATAAAAGACTATACATGTATATCAAAAATCTGTATATATTTGTTTACAGAAAATGCTTTTAATGTACACACAATTAATAAGTAGAATAAATTACATCCATGCATGCAGTCACTGGGAGGGGCACACAAAGTACATAACTCTATCCAGGTAATCAACAACTTATTTATTTTCCCGTTTTTGTGTTAACTGGAACCAATTTTGATCGCCACTCTCAACAAGTTCAACCTGAAGCTCAACCTCAGACTTAGTTACTGAAGACTCAACAACAACTAGAACTACATTAGTATCGTTCTCTGTGCCAGTGCTGATTTTTTTTACCCTTTTTCAAACTGAAAAGTTTCTTGTGTTTTGGACACAATCTTTTAGCAAAATGAAGTGTGGCTATCACCTAAGCGCTTGTAAGAAATATTTTGATACATGAAACACTGTACTGACTGCGATGTTTGTATACAGTTGTAATGAAAACAAAGTACAGATACCAAATTTACTCGCCACATGGCGACACTCCAGTGATTATTCCTCACCTTTTTGAAATTTTACTCGCATATGCGACTGCGAGTGATTTACTCGCAACTTAGCAATAATAAAGCACCATTGAACAAGAGATTTTCTCTGATTCCACTGGAGTAACCACTGTTGAAGGTACGTTACCTTCACTATATATGTACATTGTATTAGGCAGGAAATAAAAATCCAACATTTCATTCTTACTGCATTCTTACTGTAATCCACGTCGATTGTAAGCTTTAGCTTCTATGACGTACTTGATAATGTTACAATTCCGGTTGTGCTGATAGTACTTAATAATAACAAACTGGATCGAATTTAGTATTGTCCTTCCAGTGTTTATTGAGGCTAGATTTAAATGTATTAAGGGATGGAGCCTCCACTACATAATTAGGCAAACTATTCCATACTGAAACTACCCTATTTCTAAAACTGTGTCCCCTAGTTGACGTCCTATATCTTGATTTAAATAATTTATTGTTGTTACCTCTGGTTACCGTGCCTCTTTGAACAGTGAACAGTTTGTCCTTGTCAACCTTGGCTATGTCATTTAAAATTGTATAGACCTCTACCATGTCTGCTCTTAGCCTGCGGTATTCTAAGCTAGGTAACCCTAGTTCCCTTATTCTTTCTGGGTAGGATAAATCTTTTAAGTGAGGAACTAGTTTTGTTGCTCGACGTTGGACGTTTTCAATGGCAATTTGGTCTTTTTTTAGCATTGGGGACCATACAGTTGTAGAATATTCTAAATGAGGGCGAACTGGGCTCTTGTACAAGGTTACGTACATTTCAGAATCTAAATGGGAGAAGGTTCTAAAGATAATTCCGACATTTCTGTTAGCTTTAGAAACAGAGGCATTAACGTGTTAAGAAAATTTAAGTTTGTTATCAATTATAACGCCTAGGTCTTTTTCACTTTTAACCTAGTCGATGTTGTTAGTAGTTCCTTGTTGTTTGATTGAATAGGTGTTTGTATGTACAGGAGTGCCTAGCTGTATGTGTATATGTTTACATTTGCTTATATTTAGCTCCACGAGCCATGTGTCTGTCCAATTACACACTCGATTAATGTCCTGCTGGAGTGCAATGGTGTCCTCTTCATCTTTAATGTTGTTATACAGTTTTGCGTCATCAGCAAACATTTTTATAATATTTCTAACGACGTCAGGTAGGTCGTTTACATAAATTAGGAAGAGAACTGGTCATAGAACACTCCCTTGGGGGACCCCACTGGTTAATTTTCGAGCTTTTGGGGACAGCCATTGATGACAACCTTCTGATTCATATTGTGCAAGAAACTGTTTATCCATTTGATAAATTCGCCGGATACACCATAACTTTCAACCTTTTTTATCAGCCTTTCGTGCGGCACCTTGTCAAAGGCCTTACTAAAATCTAAATATATGGCGTCAACATATTTCCCATTGTCCAGGGACTCGGTCCAGTCTTCCAAAACCTCAAGTATTTGTGTGGTACATGATCTACCACTCCTAAATCCATGCTGATGGTTGGAAAACAAATTATTGTCATCAAGATGTTCGACAATCTCATCGCGTATGATTTTTTGTAGTAGTTTCCCCACAACTGATGTAACACTGATTGGTCTGTAATTTTCACATCTTGATTTCTTGCCTTTCTTAAATATTGGTGTTACATTTGCAGTCTTCCAGTCCAATGGTAGTTCTCCTATTTCTAGTGATTTTTTTAAAGATAATTAATAAAAGTTTCTTATTATAATTTCCTGGACTGTTTCTTTTAGAATTTTTGGATGGAAGTTATCTGGACCTGCTGACTTATTTGCATTTAATTTTCCTATTGCTTTTACTATCTTGTCTAACGTTATTTCTACTGTCATTAATCTGTCATTATATTCCCTCGGTTGAAAGATTGGTACCTCACTTATATCCTCCTGGACAAAAACACTTGCAAAATATTCATTTAGGACTTCAGCCTTATATAGTATTTTCCCCCTTAGAAATGTGACGGTTAATACAATCAAGCAGGCTCAGTTGTCTGTATCAGAGACAAGCTGGTATATCATATCTTTGTTCATATAATATATATCTGTGGTTTAAAATACATGTATTGGGTTTTATATTAAGTTAAAATAATGTTAAGAATATGTGACAAAGTTGGAAGGTGAAAGTATCCAAGGTCAAGGTCTCTGACACTTTAGAAAACTGAAAATGCCAATATTCTCAAAAACAGTAATTTTTTTGTATACACATATGTATTAGAGAGTTGTAGGAAATAATGTGAGGAATATCTTGACCAAGTCTCAACGTCACAGAATTCAAGGTCAAGGTCACTGACACTTTAGAAGACTGAAAATGCTAATTTTCTCAAAAACAGTAAATTTGTTGTATGCACATGAACTCTGCTAATTTTCTCAAAAACAGACTTTTTGTATACACATTTGTAATATAGAGTTGTAGGAAATAATGTGAGGAATATTTTGACAAAGTTTAAGGTCACAGGGTTCAAAGGTCACTGACACTTAAGAAGACTTAAAATGCTAATTTTCTCAAAAAGTAGACTTTTTGTATACACATATGTTTTAGAGTGTTGTAGGAAATAATGTAAGGTATATTACGACAAAGTTTCAAGTTCACAGTGTCCAAGGTCAAGGTAGATAGACTTTCTATAAGCAAGCCTATATTGTCACCACGCTGGTTTGAAGGTGACGTCAGAGTGACAAACCTGATGTTGACGGACGTTCCAAAGGGGAAGTAACGCAGATATCAAGAAACATGACATTCAAATAGTCTTGATAATTGATCGTTTTAAATATTTTTCTTCAGGAAATGTGCAATCAAAATGTTTCTGACATTGACGCCCTGTATTAAAATGGGAATTAGAATAAATCGATTAAATTTGAATCTTGTCAATAGACCTATCGCACATAGCGAGCCGCCATCTTGAATTGGCTCATTAAATATTCATGTCAAAGGTTAATCGGAGTAAAAGCAACGTTACGAGAATGGGGAAGTCATTGAAACGTTAGCGT
>JAUMGZ010159184.1:0-29051 GCA_032359645.1 Pododesmus macrochisma
ATATCTATAGCATAATACATAAATGGCAGAGCATATATCTATAGCATAATACATAAATGGCAGAGCATATATCTATAACGTAATACATATATGGCTGAACATAAACCTATCGCATAATATAGATGGCATAGCATACAGCATACATCTATAGCATAATACACAGATGGCAGAGCATACATCTATAACGTAATACATATATGGCAGAGCATACATCTATAGCATAATACATAGATGGCAGAGCATACAGCTATAGCATAATACATAAATGGCAGAGCATATATCTATAACGTAATACATATATGGCAGAGCATATATCTATAACGTAATACATATATGGCAGAGCATATATCTATAGCATAATACATAGATGGCAGAGCTTACATCTATAGCATAAAACGTAGATTGCAGAGCATACAGCTATAGCATAATACATAAATGGCAGAGCATATATCTATAACGTAATACATATATGGCAGAGCGTACATCTATAGCGTAATACATAAATGGCAGATCATATATCTATAGCGTAATACATAGATGGCAGAGCATATATCTATAGCATAATACATAGATGGCAAAGCATATATCTATAACATAATACATAGATGGCAGAGATAATACGTATAACGTGTTTCAATCGATCATATTATGTTTATGTTATTTGTAAACAAACTGACGGTCCATGCACGGTTAAACCTTCTAAATATTGGCATTCATCTCCAAGCAAGGTTAAATCTTTTAAATATCGGCACATTTATCCCAGCATGGTTAAACCTTCTGAATGTAAGCAAGCTTAAACCTTTTAAATGTCGGCACATATCTCCCAGTACGGTTAAACCTTCTAAATATTGGCACATATACTCCCGTACGGTAAAACTAGTCGCATACATCTTCTTACACGTTTAAACTGTTTAAAAGTTCGGAGACATCTCCCCATTACAATGTTGGCACACATTTTCCCGCAATGACACACCTTCCCGCAAATAAAGACCATAAGAATGATAATACACATCTTCCCGCATTGTAAAATCCACGTAAACTATTTGAATATTGGCACACATCATCCCAATGTGGTTGAACTGTTTGAATATTGGCACACCTCATCCCAATGTGGTTGAACTGTTTGACTATTGTCACAAATCTCCCCTTCTTATAGATAAGTTTTACTACCATTGGGTATCTAAGTGTGATACTCGTGTTTAACTAAGTAGAATGACAGATATAACTGTATGTATTATATAATATGTCTACGTCCGTGTATATAATATTTTGTTGCAACATCAGTTGCAAAATAACAAATTATTAATATCGATTTTAAACATAAATTAAAATAAGAGTAAAATGCATTTTAATATATAACACAGCTTTCCTAATACACAGACCACATATATCGACAATTATATGAATAGCACAAAAACAACACTCACATACAACTGAACAGTGCATCATTTTGATAAATATTCACGTATAAGTAATGAAAGAAGAAAGGATTAAAATGACAGACGAGTTACAATTAACCTCCCTTCGTTCACTGGTACATGTAGGTGGCTGAAGGTGAAATTTATATTTTATTTTTTAAAAGACTGACGCGAAAACTATATATGCGAAAATGGGATGTCTAATATATTACATCCACTGAAGTAATGGTAATTTTAAGATGCATGGGCTGAAATTACCGTGGTATGTTTTTGATTTTCTGTTCATTCCATAGTTTTATGTCTTATAACGTTTGAACTTTTGAACTTCTTCCGTCGAAACAAAAACGTTTCATTGCGAAACTAATTTGAACTAAATACGTTAACGTAATATCAATCAATGCACAACTCTAGTTCTTTCAATATTTATTAACCAGTATCAATATTTATATACATGTGACTCGTGGCCAACCACAACAATACCAGGCAATCAATACCGACTACAAAATGACCGGTGCATATTAACATGTTTATAGTCCAAATTCTAAACACGCTGTTTGACACACTGACGACAGCTGTGGTCATTTGTGTCCGTCCTGTCTCAGTGTCGATGAAATAACTGCGGTCAGTTTTAATATTTACCTGCCAACAAGGTCAAGCATGCAGTTTATGTCAACAACAATATATTAATCTTAATGATGAATTAAGTACGGACACATACATGCAATGTACTGAGAAAACTGCGTACACGTGAACGTAACCAAAAAGATCGTAAACAACGAATGGAAACTAAAAAACAGGAAAAGCAAAACTGAGCAATAGAAAAACTGCCACATAGGTCTTGAAACACAGAATTAGTAGAATATTACAAACTACGTAGAACTAGAGGAAAAATATAAACTAAGGACAAGTTATATAAAAGAGGATTTTTTGATTCAGTGAAAGCACTTTTGCACAATTTACTTGTGCAGGCTGGACACACCACACTCCACTCCAGATACTTACACAGTATTGGTCAGTAAACATGTTGTCACGTGACTACGAACCTAGAGTTTATATATATATACGGTATGGCAGGTATCTGATTTTGTAACTTTAATGTTATAGTTAAAAGTACAGAATTTTGATAAAACCTTTTTTGGTTAGTGGTTTTTACAACTCGGGATATTTTGGTGAGGACTTTAAGCATTTGTAAGTTGCTTTCACGGGTCCTTTTACGTGTCCTTACTTCTGCAATACTCTTTAGCTCGGAAGAATTCTCAAAATTTAAAATTCAAGACAAATTGGTACATATTTGCACTGAAGATATCCACAAAGGCGACATGGAACGAGTCGACATGGAGTACCCATACTGATTGTCAATGTGGCGCCCTCGTGTGTTTGATACCATTTCTTATAGTTGAGCCGATGATATAAGGAAGCTATGGCATTAATAATTCAGAAACGAGTTAACTATATTGAGAACATTACTAAATAGATAACTGGCCGGGGTGTTGAACATCTGAATTATATATGAAATCGTGAAAAATAACTGTTATATATTAAAAAAACAGGAGCTATTACACAAGATCGTGTGTATATTGACATAAATATAGTACGTGTTAGTTGTAATGTAATTACTATAAATAGGATATTAGGTCAACCCGGTGCATGATGGTTATTAACCCTATTCCGTTGCTAATGTGAGTTAATGATACTAGTACTTAGTAGGCTAATAACTACGATGAAATATTGATAGAAAAACAAGGTCATCCAAATTAAGAGTTTATCACAAAAAAGTGTTTCGATCTAATGATTTATATAGAATATACATTCCTTGGTGACAACACTTTTAGGTTAAGGTCGCACTAAGTTCCTTTATCAGTCGATCATCAATAAAATGCTTTGAAATACCAATCATATTGCAAATAAAAAGGACAGATTTCCTCTAATATTACAACAATTCAAATGAGCAAAAGCTTAAATCGATTCACGTGTGACATGTCACAGTAAAACAAAACTAGAGTTGAACCAAAAACTTCAGCGACTGTGTTAGAAGATTCGTTCTCAAACAAATCTGCGATAACATGGATCCTGTTTCAACTTGACGGTAATCAATCAATCAATCAATCAATCAATCAATCAATCAATCAATCAATCAATAAAAAAAAACTAACTGGTACATGTGTATGTGTCTAAACTTTTCCCTTCTATTGTTAATGATTGTATTTTTGTGCTTTTTCTATGTGCGTCCCACGTTTTCCTTTCAGTTTTCCATGTTCACGGACTTATGTCTTATGTCATCCTGGTGTTTTGTGTTTACTACTTTAAGAATATGTAATACTTGAGTTGTACTAGGAAGTAATAATTAAATTTAGATTTGTTTTCAAAAGAATTCAAACCTAACGAGATAACTTGAAATTTAGATAGCACTTATAATCCGGCTACAAATGCTGTCGTGAAGACAAATTTACTAACATAGTATCAACATAAATCTATATTACCTGGAGCAACATTCAAGTTAGCTTCTGAGGGTGAAAATAATAAGACGTAAACCCTTTTATACATCTCTACGCAGGTAAAACCAATATCAATATTTTATATCTAATATTACCAGGTTATAAACCTCTTAAATATCTACTTCTGACGTAAATGTCAATGTCAATGGCCTATACTGTATCAAATTGAGGTGTATATGGCATGGCTTTAATGTTGATACAATTTAAGATGGTCCATGTTTTGTGGAATCGAAGGTCAATGAATCGAAGTTGACTTTGTATTTGCACAGGTGTTTTGAGTTCCAAATCGAAGCAAATTATCCAAACATATTGCACATATGCGTCGTGTTCTCTATTAACCGCTCTACAGTTGTTAAAAGATGTCATGTTTTCTTCTAAAAGACACAGAATATGCATAATGAACAAGGTAATAAGACAAAACGTGTTTTTTCTCATACATTTTTGAAGTGCGTCTCAACAATTTCCATTGTACATTAACCATTAACAAAGTATATATATATACAAATGTATAACCCTATATTTCTATCGTATTATTTGTTGTTATATATGAGCAGGGATCTTAAACACTTCAAGTTTTCAATGAAGAGTAATTTGACTGGAGCCGTTAACAACGTATCTAGCAAACACATAAGTGTACCTTACTACATGTAGCACTGCACGTGTAGTGTTTGTTATGTAGCGTGTGTTTGTGGTGTAGCCATACTATTTGTATCGATGATTTCAATATAAGTCAAACAAACGTCATGCTGGTTTGACTCATTTTTCAACTCCAAATTAACAATTAAAAACGTAAAAATACCAAAAAAAGTTAAGAATTGTATATGAATCAAAATATTCTCGTCTCCTATTTCAGTAGTACAAAGCTGCTGTGTCAGCAAGAGGCAAGCTGGGGTTTTTCAGATTTAAAGACAGACGCATCAAATTCTCATTGTGGTCTCAATTTTCGTTTCAATTTTTTAGAATCCAAAAAATAAACTATATTGAAACCACAATTTGAATTTTGATATTTTACAGTGTTGACGTCATGTTAATTGTGGTCCTTTATTTCCTGATAAGCGGTTATCCTAACAAGTTGGTACCAACCCCATAGCTTTGGATATCACGCGGAAAAAATACCTAATTATATAGATATTCTAACTTATAACTAGCGACCGTTAGCTTTGACTTGTTTAAGCCGGTCAAAATCTATGGTTTTTAAGTTATCGTCCGGAAGCGAGCTCGTCATACTGTCTTTCAGATTTACATAATTTCATTACAGCTGTTGCCCTCTCCTTTTGTATTTTGCAATAATATTGGTTGAATGGAAATTCCCGTTTTTGCTCTGTTTAATGCAGAAGAACAACGTAACCTTCTACACTATTACGTTGAATTATGGATGAGGTCTAACTTGCCTGGGATAAGTTATAAATTCTTTAAAAAATAACGTAGATTTTGGTAATTAAAGACCACCTGCATCAGCATAATGTGTGTACTAATACATAGTAACTATGTATAGCAAATTTTATTATATCTATGTGTAACCTTACAAAAACGAATGAATGAACAAGATTAAAGTATACTTCAACGTTGATACATGTAACCACGTGTAACAAAGATAAAGGAAGGTGATGATAGGCAGTACGAATAGGCTTTAACCTTTGTCCTAGGGCAGTTCAACCTTTAATAGATGTAGATAATCATATTGGTTTAGGTTGAACTTGAAACTTGTTTACTTAACATATATATTTTAACACAGGGCATTTCATCGTGACTTGGAATACGTATTGACATACAAAGACGCATTTTACACTATATCTTTGTATTGCTATTTTATTTGTTTAAGGGTCAACCACTGCCTTATTTTGCTGGCTTTCATAAACATTTATTAAGCGCTTCTCTGTGGAATCTTTTCCCGTGATTAAAAGAATGCTACATATCATACATGTCATAGCACTCCCAAATCACAGTCGCCGCAGATTCATGAATTAAGTTTTATCACCGGAGGCCTAATTCACCACACCACCTTGACACGCCATCTTGTGTTGACAAATTGTTGCACGAGACATCGTTACTGCAGCAATCACGAGCTCACGGAAGACCTCCGCTCGCGACGGAGACTCCGAGATTATCTCGTGACTCTGTAGACCCGTCACCACAAGGAAAGCGCAATCGATTTTTGTCGAATACGAAAGCAACGGTGTTTGGTTGGTTTCTTACAAATATTTTCAATTTCTTAAGTGGTCTGGCGCTTCATCAGATTCTTAGAGCACCCTTCATGAAC
The DNA here is from genome assembly GCA_032359645.1 of Pododesmus macrochisma. Classification (NCBI taxonomy): domain Eukaryota; kingdom Metazoa; phylum Mollusca; class Bivalvia; order Pectinida; family Anomiidae; genus Pododesmus; species Pododesmus macrochisma. The sequence continues at coordinate 6,174 of JAUMGZ010159184.1, forward strand.
GCAAAAGTCGCAGTGATTGACAACTGTATCAGAAGAATAACAAACTGCCTCTCAACATCTCTATATAAGCCACGGAAACGAGTCGGTGACAACAGCAACAAAATGTATCATACCGAAGGCCATGACTTGATACTAGAATAGCTTGGGGTTATAATGGTGCATATCAACGACTTCTACAATATGAACAAAGAGAACATGTAATGTAATAAAGAAAGAAAAAACTGCAAGAGCGAAATAATTCATTTCATACTATTTAGTTGACGCACTCAATAATCATTATATGCGGGAGTAAATTGAAAAAATAAGAATTTGTTAATCACTTTTAAAACGCCAAGTTTGGTGAGAAAATAAATAAATCTTAAGTTTGTTTCAAGGCATATCCAGAGATGATTTTATGTTACCAGTTTTCCCAATTCAAAAACTGTGTAAAGTGTTTATCATTGAAAGTAAAAATGCACGAGCCTCGAACTGGAATACTGCATGCATATTGGTTTAGATAGTAGTGACACAACATTGTTACTTGACAACCAATGCAACTCGATGCAGTTCTAAACCTGTTCTTAAAGTAGATAGAAACAAACAGTAATCATATACAAGATTATCAAAATCTACTCAAAGAAACACTGTTCACAGTTCTTATGCCATGGGTAGACGCGTTAAGCGAAAGTGTTTTACGTCTATCGACGTCCTACGTCTTTGAGGTATTACCAAAACTAAACTTAAGTTGCACAATTACTGCTGGTAACACAAGATGTTTTTTTAGTTTAAGCATATTGTATTGCCATTTAACAATTCAAAGTACAATAGTACATTATTACAAGATACAGCAAAAGGATTGGGAACAAGGTTTACCAACTTATGTATCCCTCTCCTTGTTATATAAAGTAAACAATAATAATTTACATATTTTAACGTGATGGCACATTTTACAGTAAATACACAAGTTGATAAATTAAAACACTAAATAGAAGGGAATATGGGAAGATGGTATAACTAGTCGTTGTTCTAGGCAATATTCTATTAGCGCAGTATTTGTCAAATATACACATCTTATGAATGGGATAATGCAAAAGGATTAAAATACAGTTGGAAATGTCACAACATTTGCTAAGTACTTATTTTTACAGAGTACTGCATGCGGCTTGTGAAACACGTACACTTATATCGTGAAACTTAATAGTGTCAGCATAGCTATACATGTATATTCCCAAGCAGTTACATGTATATTAAATATCTAAGAGGTCATTCATATTCACTGTCATGTAGGTAGGTTTCCACAAGAATAATGTTATGTTGAATATGAGTGAAATGAAACGGAAATAATTGAAAATATCTAAATACAGAAGCAAGTTACGGCACTAAGAAGATTAACAATCCGTAAAGTAACCATAGGTTGATTTGTATTTAAGTGAATACACAGATCTTTATGTAAGCCAGCGACTATAAGGACAATGTTTTCTTTAGAAGTTTACTGAATTCCCGTAGGTCTTACAACAGAAGTATTTTATTTATAGAGTTTATTAATAGTACGAAAAATATGAAAGAGTATTCAAGCGTCAAGTGATCGGTCCTCACGGTCACAGCATCTGCAAAACGCTTGAAATGTATCGGACATTGATCGAATCTTCGTCATCCGCATTCATTAACTGTAAGCGAAAGCGTAAGTTTATGCACGTTTTTGTACTTGTCAATATTTCAAAAGATATGTCATTTCTTAAAGACCTTTAAATGAATTGCGAAAAGTTAGCTATTTAGAAGAGGGTGAATGATGAAATCAAAAGCTCCGTACGAGGTTCAGTGATAGTAAATAACTTATAAGCGAAGTGAAATGGATTCCCATATGATACAAATGTAATAAAAAAGAAGAAAAATCCAAACGAGTCGTTCATTTCTTCAATGACATTTTACTTCGTCCTAATCCTCGACACTGCTTCTTGCGCTTGTTCAAGTCATTACGCAATTGAATGCAAATAATAATGAGACATTTCCTGTAAGATTAATGTTAATATGTACAGACGATTACAAAAAATAAATTCTCGTGACTTCTGTTAACTTTTTTCTTAAACCTTCTGTTTTCCATTTATTTTAAAAAATATTTATTAGACAATGTTCGTTCACTGTTTAACGTGATGTTAAATAAGATCATTAGTTATTAATACAACGGAGATAAAAAACGAATGAAAAAAAATCTGACCTCGACTCCAAGCGCTTTAATAACAGAGACAAACACAAATAAAACATTATTCTGACCTCGATTCCCATTAAGCACTTTTTATATATCTGTGCATCTAACGTGCGATGAGTACGTGAAAGTTGTAAATAGAAACGATCAACATGATGGACAAGACTAATAAAAATTGACCACTTTCACTTTTGTAAAAAACATATAACTTAACCCAAGTAATACCGAGTTCATTCACCACTCGACCTCGAATGACCCTGTCACTTCATTGATAGAAACATGTTATATGCATTAGGATTGTAATTATAGAGAAATGAATTAACAAACTGAGTAAAATGTACACTCTCCATTGCCACGAATCTTTGATAGAAATTTTTTTACATACTATGACCTGGTAAGTGACTGTTGACATTTGTTTTATTCACACATGTATGAAATTGGCAACTGACCAATGAATTAAAAGTTTAATTATTTATTGGACGACTACGAACGTTACTAAACATATTAGTGTAACTATTCCGATGAAGTGAAATATTATTAATACTTAACCTAGCAGGTCGTTTTAACACATACAGTGTTGAACTTTATGTCCCTGGTGGACTTAAAGTTTAGAGATAATTTAAATGAAATGAATAGGTTGCTGACCGCTCAAAGTTAATCTTTATCACAATCACGTGATCTACTAACTCTACTATTTATTTCCAGTGCACGAGGACACATACAAGTCACGTAATTGTGATAAAGATTTAAAAATACATTTTACTATTTGTGGATCAACCATTTAGAAATACATTTGTTAGATAACCCACCAGGTCCTTGACATACATTCAACTACATGACACATGTGTAAATGACATACATACAGCGACATACGTACAGCTACACGTACATGGACACATGTACATACAAATGTAGCCTCTCAGCATTTTCATATTGTCCGATTTCGAATGTTACTATCTATATGTTTCCTGTAAAATATCAAGTGCTATATGCGAACAAAAAACTTCATTTGTGCATTGTTCACCATTGAAATTATACCTCATTTAAATGAAAGTAGCTTATCTGTATATTTTTACTGTAGACTGTTGAACTTCCAACATGAACCAGGATGTGCAGATGAAACCGTTCTATTTTCTGAGACTCTAAACGAAATCCAGAAGGCAAATGACATATACTTGGGACACATGAAACATGAAATTTTTATATATGTATAGATTTAAACAAAGCAAAGACTGATTTTATAATTAATGACAAATATTTACTACAATTGATTTTTTGTTAGTCGACAACGTTTAAAATAATTATTGTTTATTTTTATGCTTATTTAAGTACACGTGAACGGGAGCTTGATTAATGCATGACAACTGTCAATCACTAACATAAGAATGATAAGCAAACGGTCTATAACAATTAATTTACCATTTCTTCTTGTTTTAAGTCATTTGAATTTAAAGTTCTGACCAATAATACTGAGTTGATCAGAGCTAAAGGGTTATGCTAATTTTAAACTTATCAAAAAGAAACATTATAGAAATATTTAAAGTTAGAACCAGTTATCAAAATTGCATTGCAAGTGGAGAGTTCAGATGATCACTTGAAACTCGTGAAAAAACTTTAAATTTGTATCATTGTGGAGTTGACTTCTGTAAAATGTACCTCAACTTAATAGTATAAAGATTGGAATTAACAGAACATAGGTAGTAATACGTTCAAGTAGGCAAAATTGAATGTGACCATTATTTAAAATCAAATTAATTACTGATTACTCAATTTGTAGTACACACTGATCAAAGTACTTAACATGACGCTGTGCACCCCATGCTGTTACATACAAGTAATAATTATATATATATAAAACGTGTACTTTAAATTATTTCATGTTGGCAATTATTTTTTAAAACATTGAATGAAGGCCTTAATATAAAATATGTATGTGATTTAGCATATACCCGATTTAACGTGTAGCAGGAGACCTTTTCTCGACACCGGCCTGGTGGCTCAGTGGTTGAGCGTTCGCTTCATGGTCTGATAGGAACGGGTTTGAACCCCGGTCGCGTCAAATCTAAGACGTAAAATTCAGCTAATCTTCTCACTGCCTGCTAAGCACTTAGCATATCTGGATAGAAGAAGGACGGGTTGTCTCGATGTCTTGGTAGTTTGACCAAATGAAGTATCATGTCAATGTGTCTGCGGCGTAATATTTCAGTGAACAGCACTATAAAGTCGCCACCAGTACGCACTATCACAAGCAGACACCGTTTCGAGATGATCTAAATTTGAGTCGAATGGACGTTACACTCTAATAAAATAAACAAATGAATCTAGCAGTCAGGAGTTTGTAAACTAAGTATGTAAAGGCGACAGTATTAGTGGTCAGTTTTGTAAATGGACATAAGGTTATCGACACTGGACAAAGAAGATATATATGTCCACATGCCTGTCTAGAAGTACAGTAAGACGTATAGAAAAAACATATCTCTAGTCATGCAAACTGTATAGTTACATGTGTGTATGACCGGGTTTACCACCTTTAACCAATTAGCCTGAATTTACACATCAAAAACAATCCCGACTTGATATATACATAAAGGAAATCATGAGATATGAAGACAATTAATCAACGATAATGAAATATTTTCTTTTACAAACCTGGACTGGATTGTAAACAAGAATACAGGTTGAAGGTTACAGCGTGGCTGGTGAGACATTCTCTCGTTGTAGATCGTATCACACACCACGTGTTTGAAATATAACTGGTACACTTAGATAAATGTACACTTTTGATAAAAAAAAGTCACCCAACAAGAATTCAGAAAAAGCAATTACAATTTGAAAAACTTACTTGTGTGATTTTCAGCGATTTTCCTTTTGAATTCACCCATCTTAGGTAATTTCCATTCCCAAATTACTATGCAGCCCGCATAGTTTATATGTTAAACACATCTTAACTGTAGGGTGTTTAAAGTAACCAGGGAACGCTTTATATAATGCAAAATACGACACAGTGGGGTTTAAATGTGAAACTAAATCCCAAATAAAACATTCGGTGTACAAATATATATAGCTCATAAACAATGCACCCGGAAAATGAACGGTTTTATCCACCCCATATTTCCTTGTAATAATATGTTACAATACATCTTAAGGTGTCATTAATCGCTGTTAAATGACTAACATATATATATATATATATCCTGCTGACCAAAGGAATACACATTCCGTGACCTTACAAGAGGTTAACCATTCACAGTCGTACAGATGTATATCTAAGTGTAACAGTGTGGAGACAACACCACGTACAGCAATCGCTGAAACGCAGTCAATTAAACTCCATAATCAATGTCAGCACTAACTGGACGTAAATTATAAATGATATATATTTCCTCCTCGCCATGTTTACAGGACCGAGGCACTCATAATGTCGGGTGATCTTAAGTCAAAGTGGCTCAAAAGAATACTTTAAAATACTCCCGTGGTCATTACATTGATTTCTTCGGCCAAATTATGCAGGACATGTCCAATATAATGTGTTAATGAGAGGATAAACATCCTTAGGGAGAAATCTCTTGTATAAATGTGACATTACTGTTAAAATGTTCTTTTGACCATCCGTTTTGTTGAATAACATAGTTTTTTTTATTGTATAGTAAATTAGCTAGGTTACACTAATATATATACAGGGTCCATCGTGGCATATCCATTTCAAAATACGAATTAAAACAAGCGGGTCACAATAAAACAACCGTAGAACGTATAGCCAGTTTGTTGTTACACTGTAATTACATGTGACGGGCTTTATAACATTCGTATCACAAACTATTAATATTCCTTCAGCTAACTCCCAGAACATTATGTCGAACAGACTGACCAACTGGCTAAAATATCGGTACAAGTGTGACCCACTTTGCGTATTAAGATACTGTACATTCGCTTAGTTTATAATTGTAGACAAGAATTCGACAGAGCAAGCTATCAGACATCGGCGATTATATGTCTCCAATTAAGAAGTAATGAAAATATATAGAAGAAAATCACCGTCTGAGAGGTTTAAACTGCAAGAATAAACAGATAGCTGCAGGAGTGTTACATGTATGAAACGTTTTAAGAAACATAATTTGTATAAACGGACTGAATAAAATGCCCTTTGTGTACAGGATAAACCTTACAGAAATCTATGAATGTTAAATATTAAATGACATTATAAAAGATACTACTTGACCTGCACTGTATTCATGTAGTTCTCGGGTTACGTTATACAAACAGTTAAACTAATGTTATAATTTACAAGGCATTCCACATTCGATAAGATAACAAAAGAAATGATAGACTATTTAAACTTACAATTAAATCGTCAACTATGCAAATAGACCATTAAACCTGGAATTAACGCTTAACAAAATCATAAAACAGGTCCAGGCCTTGTGAATTTATGAATCGTATCTTGTACACTGAGCATCTTTTTTGAGTGCACTTCAAGTGTATAGACTTGTACTGTGTTCACCAACATCCTGGTTTATTGAATGATCATATTAATACTATAAAGATGATACCATACTTGGCATATAGAACTGCAACACACTACATATGTATGTTTTGTTTATTGTGTATTTATCGTACACTCGTTAAATGATGCAGGATATGTTTATACATGTACCTGGGAGGAGTAGTAGGCGTCCGTACAATATACTACATAAATGTACGTACGTTCTCCTCCCATGTTTAAACTGATAAGTCGTAAGCCTTTAAACGATTTTTTTTTAAGAACTTTGAATTAAACATAAACAAGACAAAAGTATCCAGGTTTCGTATATGGGGAAAACTAAGATTTTTAGTCGGTTTTCTTCCTGACTTTCACGATGTACTATATCTCCCTTTACTGATATATAATGGTGCGAGTATTTAAAGTTGAGAATGATTCCTGCACCTTGTTAAACAACAGCACAACTAAGACATAACTTAGTTGATTATCACTACAGCAGAATGATTATCTTGTTATTAGTTTTGATTGACACATCATACATGATAAACATTCGTCATGTTTAATATAATTTACCAATTTGATAAACAAAAATGATGCATGGACATATTGCGGACATATTTAACATGTCTGAGGCAATAGAAAAAGTATAGATAACATAGGTTTCGTCTATACAAGGTCTTACGGTAATAACGAACTTGAACTTGTCTAAAATACGGGTCACAGTAAAAACCAATCTCCTACCTGTATTATTTCTCTGGTACTGTCAAAGAAGCGTGTAATCTAAGAACGCCTGTCATCTTTAGGTTAATTTGGTTATCTCGTGCACTTATATTGATTATAGCATCATTACAGTAGGCTAACAAAGCAATTTTCTATAACATTCAGGATTAAAAATTTAGTTGACATCAAGGATGAAGTATATGAGTATTGCACGTTAGATAACTGACTGAGATAAGACCTCGGCGTGGGAGTTCACTCTTAGAAAAACGCTTATCAGGGAAGAACTTTAACATTGGTAGAGTCTTGGGCTAAACAACATCCTTTTCTTCAGTTTAGCAGTAAGGTTATACATACCGCTCTTCTACCTGGGACATAATCAATTAGGTGTTGTCGCTCTGATATTATATACATGGACCGACATTGTTAAAAGGTGTACATGCATGTATTGCTTTAGATAAGTGAGTGTATGTAGTTTTGAACATGTCACCAGTTATGATAACCTCATCAAAGTTTTTCATATACACCGGTATTCAAGACAAAAAAATCAGAAAAAACAAGATGGCGTGCTGATCTAGCTGTTGATCGAGGCCCATCCGTCCACTGATTCAACATGCCATAATGATTTTTCTATCGAGCGAACAAGATCAATAGTCAATAAAATACGACATGATTTTCCCCTTAAGGTCAAGGATCATTGTCCACCAGGCACGATGCGATTTTAATCTTACAGGTTGTCAAGGTCAACATTCTAAAAGACACAATGTGCTGTATGTTTTACCGGTGGTCTAGTTCAGAATCCAAATGACAGGATGTGATACTGATTTAACTGAGGTTAAGGTCAATAATCAATAAGACGTGATTGCATACTGTTCAGTGTTCATGCGGTCAAAGTCAACGGTACAAAATACATGATTGTATACTGTTCAAGCGTTTAAGGTCATTAATCCATAAGATTTGTTTGTTTGTTTATTGGGTTTAACGTCCATTTAACTCATGTATAGGTCATATCAAGCGGTGTCTGCTTGTGACAGTGTGCAGTTATGGCAACTTTATAGTGCGGTCTCACTGAAATATCACACCGCAGATACATTGACATGCTACTTCACTCGGTCACATTAGCTGTCACCGAGCAAACCAGTCCTCTTCCTACACAGTAATGCTGTAATTGCCTAATATGAACGTCTTAGGCAGTTTCGACGCGACCGGGATTCGAACCCATGACCTAGGATTCTAGCACCATTTTACCAGCACGAAGCGATGGCTCTAACCACTGAGCCACCGCGCTGGTTCATCCATAGGATTCGATAACTAGTGGGGTTAACGGGCTACAATCCACAAGGCACAATTATATATCAATCTTACTATCCGCAAGGTACAGTTATATATCAATCTTACTAGCGGTCAAGGTCAATACTTTACAAACACGATTATATAGTAATGTTACAAGAGGTCAAGGTCAATAATCCTTAAGATACGGTGATATTCTGATATTACTCGCAGTTATGGGCAATATTTCATGACAAGACGAAATCAGGGACAAGAGTGATGAGACAAATTTCTCTAAGACATAATTGTATTCTATTCTTTTAGAACATTCTAAAAAGCAAGAAGAGCACACACAGAGGGCAAAGCATTGTCGAAGTAAGGTAAACTTTCTTATAGCTCGTGTTCAGTGATCAATTAACTCAGTTTTTCATGGTAGCCTACAATATTAATAATGACTGTGTAAATTGTGAACAACAATATCTGTAACTTCAATAAAACCATCTATAGCCCTTTTTGAATATTCCAGAACCTCGTTTATTCGTATTCAAACGACATGTTTTGTTCTTGTTTAACTTAAAAAGCGCATTTATATTCGGTGGTGTTTAAATGGCAAATTTGTTATTTCATTAACAATTTCTTACCAGAAGCTACGAACAAACTCATGAAAGTTCAGGAATGACTTGATTCCCCGGAAAAACGGGTGTGTAAAAAACACGTGAACATGGTCTTACCTTAAAATACCCCTCCGTAATGACATTCACGCTCATGCAAGAATACGAGTCATATTATTGTGTCCAATCAAATTCATTGATACAATTGTCAACTCAAAGCATCCGTCTTCATGTCCAATCACATTCACTGATACAATTGTCAACTCATAGCATCCGTCTTCAATCGTTCATTGAATCATCATACGGAACATATCACTTTTTATTTTTAGCACGTAGCATTTAACAAGACAAACAGTATAAATAGGCTAAATACACCGCCCTTTAAAACTATATATAGCAGCATTACAGAACCAGTTAAGGGGTTAGTGAACAATTCGATTAAACCTTCTTTTGTGTTAATACCTAAATTCTCATTGAATGAGGTGTACTTATGCTAAGCACAATACTATTTTCTCTACTAGTCTGCCAGTCGCCATATTGCAAGTCCTTAGTTATTTCATAATCCCTTCAAGTTCTTTGTTGAGTGGGTACGGGCCAAGCTAACATTAATCCAAGTTACACATTTTACTATTTGATATCCTTAATCAATACACATAAAAAGCGGGATACAATTAACGATACATAAACAGATGAAAGCAATACGCCCCTGTAGTATGCTAGAGTATAGCCCAATGTTTCTGATTTCGATTAACTGAACACACTATGATCACTACTTTGTTCATTCCCAATTCTTGACTTGTCATTTTATTGCGAAACGACCCAAACGTTATTAATCAATTCTTGATTACTTGTGGCATTGGTCAAGTGTAGAAATACATGCATGTATTGTCATTTTACTCTCCGTATGTTTATATTGAAGACCTGAATTAATAACTTTGGGTATTCTTACATTACTGTGTTTGTACTGTATTCTACACTGCAAATGAAGAAGGCACCGCAAATGGAAATTAAAAATAAATAAAAATGCCAAAATTCCTATAATAAAAAACCCAAATATTTTTCGTTAATCTTTATGTTCTGATTTAGAAGATACATGTAATTAGTAAATATTAAAGCTTGTAACCTCATTAGAGAGAACTTGACGGACATCGGTGTAATATATCTCTGATTGTTACGTACAAGATAAACACGTACCCAATACTACGAGTCAATGGCCTCTGTGGTAGCCTGTTCTATGCTGCACTGTGGAGAAAATCAGGAAAATTATAGGAATTGTCTTGTACATGTATTCCAAAGTGACGACTGCAATATAATACAATAGATTGGTCTAATTAGAAAATATTGCTTAAATGGCTGCAATGTGATCTCTATCCGAGCAGTCACTACACAAAATCAATTAATATTTTGAGTTTTGTGAAATTTGTTACTAATTTACAAACCTGTAAACGGATTGAAATCGATGTTTAATATCAGTCTGAATGTTGCTGTAATATGCTCAAAATTAAGATGAAATCAAAATTAATACTAATACTTCTATTGATTTACTAATTAAAGTTTATTTCTTGTTATCGCATTGCATCATGCTGTATGTAAAAAAACATTTAAGCCCGCATTAAGACGGAATCTATGGTCACTATTTAAAGAGAAAACACAAGAATTAAGCCCGAATTAAAACTGAAGCTATGACCACTATTTATATATACACCACGAAAATCATGTTTACGCGTTTGAAACAGATTATAATTTCGATAATCTTTCTGGTCAGGACCGTTTTAGATTCTTAAGTCAAAGTTTTGCACCGATTATAAAGTAACCCTTTCAAACTAAACTTATAATTAGAATATTGCTATTTTCGCTTCATTTACGCTTATTAATAGGTACATACGTACTTATACAATCCTAAATTCTTATCTAACGCAACATACACTGCTTATTATGGCCACTATTCAAATGCATGCCTAAATGACAAAACGACCACTAAACCGGATTTATTTGCTTCTCTTTAGATTTTGGTTTGCACTGATCACAAAAAGTAATATAGTTTATCGAGAGTAATCCCAAGCGCAGTCGTACTATGATAAGTGCTCTTTGCTTGGCACTTCTGGTCAAGCAATTTCACAGATATCAAATAGATGGTAAATAACTCTGTTTAATGAAAGCGGAAAACGATAGCGCAAACTAATAATGAAAGCACACTTGGACATACACGCTAATAACAGGTCAACTATATGAATGGGAAAATGGGATCGAATCGATATATTTATTCTACTGATAATGTCGGACTTGCTGGATGCTATAATAAAGATGGTCATTTAACCGTATCTTTGACTGTCAAGTAGCCACATGCAAGTGTTGTTTTAAATGATTTCCGGAATCTTTGGTCTATAAATAAATCAGTTTTCTAAATACAATCATTCATTACTACACGACAAATTGATTCTATTTAAGAATCACATGTCACTGACAGACACTGACACTGAAACTGTAAAAATATGATTTATTTTATTTGACAAGCATGTTTCTTTCTATAATTCAAAATCAATTTACCGAGATGTACCCGATAATATTTATGGTATAACATACAACAATTGCGTTAGTTTTCATAAAGCCCTCTTCAACACCCATTACCCGTAACAAGATTGCCGCAGTTGACCTTCTTAAAATAATTTTTCATGTCCAAGATTTCAATGTGCATGATTCTAAATAAAACATATGCCTAACGGTGAAAACCCTTTGAATGGCTGCAAGGTCAGCCAACTTAGATTTCTGTGTATTTCTAAAGTGTCCTTGTGTACGCAACAACAAGTTTGAGCACACCAAACACTGAAAATGCCACGTTTTAAATAGCTTGTTCTGATCATTAGTTATAAATATTATATTTTTAAGTGGCCATCTTGGGCACAGCAGATGGACACTTATTTGTATTCAAATACACATCTAAGCATCGCGTGTAACCGGCGCGGTGGCCGAGTGGTTATAGTGTGTTCGCCTCGTGTCGGTACACTTGTGAAGAGAATCTGGGATCGCGGGTTCAGATCCCAGTGGCACCATATCCCAAGACGTTAAAAGTGGGCACTCTTCTCGCTCCCTGCTTTACACGCAGCATTAATAGGTAGGAGAAGGACTGGTTGGCCTGGTGTCAGTATAATGTCAATGTGTCTGCGGTGTGATATTTCATCGAGACAGCACTATAAACTCGCCATAAGTGCGCACTGTCGCAATCAGACACCGTCTCGATATGACCTATACACGAGTTAAAGGGACGCTAAACTTCAATAAAACAAACAAAACAGAAAAAGCATCACGTGTAATGCAAGTAGGTTAGTTTCAAGCCTGTTTCGTCTTTAACATACTGGGAGAAATAATGGAAAACAAATCTTGAAAAAATTAAGACGACTACCGCAGACAGCATACACATATTTTTGTACCTAAGATGTAAGCATATACAATTCCAAGTGCAAATGAGTCTAATGGTAATCACCAAATGTTAATAGACAAAGCGTTCCGGCCGTAGGAAATATAATGACAAACATTTCAAAATGACCCCCAGGTAAGCCATCTTGAAAAATTTGTTCCCAAACATTACTTAACATATTTTCAGATGAACATGATTTTGATTTTTCTAATATACGAAATACATTCTACCAAAAGAGATTTTAAATACCTATTTTGTCTGGTCAACCTAGAATCACCAAAAGACAGTCTTATCTTATATAAGTTAAGTATTCGTCTTTTCTAAAATCTTTCAATGACACAATTTGTTAGTCTGCTGTAAGTGTTTATCCTCACGACAGGACTTTTACACTGACGTCACTTCCGTGTTACTGTTAAAGAGTCGCGAGGTGGTACCGAACTTCGAATTGACTATTTATATTAAACTCCCAAAACAATAAAACACAGCAATAAACCCCCATTTAACGAGCCCATCTCGGATAATTGCGTAGTAATGTTAGCACGAGGAACTACACATGTCGGTCAATTCAATCAAATCAGTGATTCGACCACAGCATTGAAGACAGCACAGAGAGACGCCATACTAAAGTGAACTTGCAAATACAATCAATCTATCAAGACGAACAGATGCTGAGGCGAACATAGATCGGATACAATTGACCTTCAAGTTTGTATGTCGCCTGTCGATCGTATATAACCTAAACTTTATTATTAAAGTTTTAAGATGACGTAAGAATGCTTAGGCAAGCATAGAACCGCTTTCAGTTGGCATACATATGAGATATGAATGCCAACTGGACAAAGGCAGATTGGATGAAGCGCGCTAGCCAAATTTACCATTTTGTATCCCAAAGTAACACAAGTTACGCATCGGAATCTATTGACAACAATTGAAAACAATGGTTACATATACATCGCATTGCATCATGACCAACTACTCAGTAGGGTGCATCCATGAACGGTTAAAAACCCTGGAAACATTATGAAACATTGTGGATACTTTTTAACGTAATGTAAGTGATAAATTGTTACATTGTATGTCTCAATGTAAAATTTGGATTATTAAGGGGTATTTTTAGTCTGTTTTTCTACGCATCATTTTTTCTATCGAGAAACTAAATGATAAGCAAAGAGAAACTAAACGATAATCAATGAGTGGTGACATTCATATTCGATATAAATACCAACTGAACTTGGTTGTGATATATTGTAGCATTGGTAAATATACAAATATGAATATTTGCCATAATCTTACTTATCGACACCATTGATCGTGTCTGGAACTAAAAGTACACGTACACAGAGTTTAAGATCTACAATACAGTGGACTTATGTCGACTAAATGGTGTCTGCTAAGTTACAGGCTTGACATCAATCCGCGGACAGCAACTTAAAAATAACTTCAAAACTCATAATTCCCACTTGTATTACGTGTATGTATTATATAATGCACTTTTATTAACGCTTCCTCTCAGAAGGAATGTTAGGAGGAAACTATACTAGGATGACTTTGCGCTTCCTCTCAAAAATAATGTTAGGAGGAAACCACACTAGGATGACTTTCCTTTAAAATGCAAAGAAAATACTATAAAAATTCAAATCCTTCATACCAACTTGGATTAACAAATCTATGCATTGACACAATTGAAGTACTATCATACCTGCATGTAGTTTGTGTAATAATTAATGTGTAAGAGTATAAGACTCTTTCATATATGTGTGTGTAAGATAAGGTGGTAACACCCGAGGCTTGCCGAGGGTTTTACTTCAATTTGTAACCCCCGAGGGTGGAATATCCCTATCTTACACGCACGTGTATGAAAGAGTATTTTTACTCATAATATCTGTGTTTTGCATCGATTTTTATTACTTTGAGGCGATTGAAATTTGAGAAATGTACATTCGCGCCTTGTTAAGAAGTGACGCAATTTGATTGGTTATTTCCCACATAACGTGGGTATGTAAGATAGATTGTCTTACATGGCTTTCGTTCTTAGGCAAACTCTAATTACATAGCATGATATGGGAGAAAAGATAGTTCATACTTACCAAAAATTGTCATTACTAGACAACACATGATTTAGAATGTCGAATATACACAGAATAAGAAGTCGGTTAAGCTCACGTGATTGCTGGTCAGTCCCGTTACTTCGGTCTGTTGTTTCCATTACAATTTCCCCTCAATCATATTTGTCTTTTGCTAAAATCTAGTTTCGTTTTACATGCGATCTAATTTGAGAATCTTGCTGTTGCGAACGTAAAAACGAACTAGTTACTTTCCGCAAGGAACATATGCGTTAGCTTTAATTGAGTATTAACCTATATTCGTTTACCTGATCCCTCTCAAATGGACGTAAATACGAATCAGGCCGTGATCGAATAAGACCAGATACAATCAAATTACAGAACCTATGCATAGAAAAGCGAAACAAAGAATAACTGCCGGTGTAACGTAGAATAATGACTATTGAAGAAAAGTGACCACTGAAGAAAAGTGACTACCGTAAAAATTGTCCCTGTAAAACGTGGAAAGGAATAATTTTTTACAATGAAAAACACCCATTTAATGTAAACTGCGTTTTACGGATTTGACGATTTTGGTTTGGCTTTACGTGTCATATCGCTCCGTATATTTTCAAAAGGGGAATATTTTGCTTTGAAATGAAATCAATTAAAAATATCAAAAGGCACATCAACAATCAACACACGGAAGTGCATTATATGTACATTATAAAGATAGATAACGATATTATTAACACTATACAATGTGTTCAATTCTGCCGTCAAACGTAAAGACAAAGACGAACTACACGAGCAGACAATTAACCCGGAAGAAGAACAAAATTAACGAAGTATGTTAAATTAAGACGGATAAAGTAAAGAAAATTAAATCATTCCGGTTTTTAAATATGATAAATACCGGCAATAAATTTAAGAATTTATGATGTAACAATGGATGCATTTTTGAACCCAAAAAATTGAAAAAAAGCAAAAGGTTAAATTAAGACGGATAAAAATAAGAAATATAAACCATTCCAGTTTTAAATATGATAGATACCGGCATGGATGTTCGAATTTACGGGGTAATCAGGGATGCACGTGCCAGCTTTCACTGAATGCTGTACTTTGAAAGAAAATTGTCCTTATCAAGATGGAATATGTTGGTTTGCTGTAAATTTCAATATAGTTATGTTGAGAACTAAACAGGCCAGAATGATTAATGAAGTTTACAAATAATGTTACAGTGATGGATAAAGAATCACTCTCTGTGATGTATCACCATTATATAAGAGGGATCGTATCTCCTGAGACTGAAGAGTTCCATAACATTCAATTTCCTCTGAAACTAAAGACGAACTAAGCAGATTTAAACATGTTAGTAAACACAAGCCAAACATTGAGAGACAAATCCAAATATTGCATTACGGTTCTATAAATCATTGATTCACCGCGTATTTACAAGAACCATGAGTCTGATATGTCGCTTCTATTTTCATAAATGAATTGTACATCCCATCGTGTTTACTAGAGCTAAAAGGTACATGAAAGTCCTGATTTATTTAAATATAGCCTTGATTGTCGGCCGTTTGAAGGAGGAGAAATTACCCAACGATGAAACTTTAGCATAGACATTTTATGGAAATAAAATTACAATCAGTTACATTTTCAACAGACTATGTTGTCACGACTTAAACGCAAATATTGAGTACGCCTCTTGCAATGTTCATTTTGTTAAAGAGACATTACAAGTGCACTGCAAACACTTAACCCGAGCTCTTAACTAAACACAAAACAAAATCAGTTTCACGTGTAGCTCGAGACATGAATGATTACATATTATACATTATTATGTAACATTAAATATTGAAACAGCGAATTCATTATTGCATATTTTTTTCATCCCATGGATTATTGCAAATTGTTTGTAACCAATTGACTTTAAAAATTGTTTGAAACTTATGACTTACTACAGGTTTACTCCTGAATATTGTTTGCAACCGATTGGTAATTAAAGATTGTTGCAACAGATCGATTATCACATTGTTTGATTGTGGTAGATTGTTTACAAGTCCTTGATTATTGTAGATTGCTTGCAACTTATTTTTATCGCAGATTGCTTGCAACTGATTAATTGTAGATTGTTTGTAACTTATTTTATATTGCAGAGTGTTTGCAACTGATTAATTGTAGATTGCTTGTTTACCGCTTCTATGATCTGATAGTAATGTTGCATTTGTCACGTATCTCGTTGTATCGTGAATGTCTTTTGAAAGACATTTTTCTAAAAGATAGATGTCAACAACCTGCGATTGTAGTGTAACATCAAAGATGTGTCTGCCGTATTATTAGTGACTATGTGGGTATGTAATTAGATCGAGAAGTTTCGACGCATCAATGTCACTTATTTGCCGTCCCTCGACACGGTGCCATTTATAATGTTTCTATTGATTATTATGCATGTTCTTGAAACGTCAAAGGGCGCCCAATATACACACACTTAACCCCTTCAAAGGGCGCCAAATATTCACAAATTATTCCCGTCTCAAACTTTATTGGCCTCTTATTTCACTCGAAACTGTTGCAGCGAAAAATGTATTTACTTATAAGAAAAAATCTGTTTCTTTAATTGACAAGAATGTATTGAAATATCTAATCACACCTAAAGATGTCAGGAGACTCAATCAGGATCGCTGCAATTGTTATGTTTAATATATACAGTGTTTTCGGATTGTAATACTTTTGTTGTGTTGTGTTACATTTTTACAAGTCCTTGGAAATAAATCCTACCCTAAATACTATATGAGGTAAGGTTGCCGCGTTCCTTTTTATACTTGTAATTAAAGAGAATGTTTATATTTTTTGATTTATTCAAAATATGATAATCCAAGGTGTAAACATAATGTTAATACAACATTTTCTTGTTCATGACTGCGTTATATTTCATAACATTGCGTATGTTGCAAGTGATTATAGTTCCGTTTCCGGACTGATGACAATTGATAGTATTTTGCTCTTTATCTTTTGTTTCACACTATTTTAAGTTTGCATATATTGTTTTAGTTCTTAAACAAACATGTGAAATGATGCTTAATGTTTTCTAAGTTGAAATATAACTTCGCATTGACTGTATCTTAGACGATAATTTACACGAGTTATACATTTGGACCAATAACGTCATCACATTCTCACAAAGAGTCAAGTCTGTCAAAAACAAAATCAGAAGACATTTACAGAATCAAGAAACAATAGCTGTATAACCGAAAGTGAAAGTATTTTCCGGAATATTAAAGGTTTTCTGCAAGAGTCTTGATGTCACGTGACAGAAACAACAAAATCAAAAGTAGGTACAGAGCAATCAAACATCAGCTGTACAATCAACAATCTGGCTAAAATCAGATCTACCTTGCTCCCGAAATGTCGCTAGGTAGATCTGAGGAACGCCAATTGTTAAGGTCGTTGGCGGGACCTTTCAAAGCAGCCAATCAGCGAAGCGCTTACAGAATCGTCAGTGTGTTTTTAGAATTTTGGCTCCAATATATATATATATAACGTTATTATCATTATGACGTCATCTTTTGACGTGTACATTGTACGTCGTTTCGGATGTGTTCCGCGATTACTTGACAACCAATTTACACTATGGCTGCGCTTCAAAACTAGGAATCTTGTTTATATGGTTAAACTGGCTAAAAAAAGGAGACAAGTTGTCCCAACACCTCCTGCAGAGTGTACTGTAGATGTATCTTGTATGTACAGTGTGGGTTTTCGTTCATTCAAAAAGAATTGCGCATTGCTTTGATCATTGCTTCGTCGGTTAGCATGGTAGCCATTTTGACGCTCAATCCTAACGATCGGATAGAAGGCGGATTTTGATTGGTCCGAATATTTAATAAATATGCATAATTATTCAAAAATTTTGATTCACGGCAATTAACAATTGGTGTTCCTCAGATCTACCCTGCGATGTGATATCCAAATAACGGGAGTCGAGTAGATCTGGTTTTTATCAGATTGTACAATCAATGAATTAAGTTACTGTTAAATGATAAAGTTCAAGGCTGCGTAGTTCAAGACACGTGTATGACAGTTTGTTTGTAGGGAACAAAGTTCACTTAGTTGTCAATAAGGCATACTCTAACGTTGAGGGTGAGTTGCGACAATAATGGTGTTTTTGCTTGATTTTTATAGCTTCTTATAACCTCGTGGCCTATACGCACAGCTCCTGAGTGATTTGAGTAATTTTATAGATCTAATATAGCACGTTTCACTTATCCAGCCACAGTCATGGCTGTCATCTTACTCCTCCAGCACAGGAAGTCTTCTAAATATATTAAATACCAGCCAGAAATGAGAAATGAATCTTCTAGGAGGAGATAAATAGCACTACCGAGGTCTGAGCTGGTATCACTGCACAGAAGCGACAAATGGAACAATACCCCCAGGACGCCAAGACGCGTCGATCTACGCTCCTTTAATTACAACTGGCCATTCTCGCACGAAGTCCCATTTATCTACCATTGAACATCGTAACAAATATAACATGTCGTGGTAGAATATAGAGTAATACTGGCCTTCTTCTTCGATTTCCTGGTGTCATGGAAGAATAGAATCGCGTAATATTGGCCTTCATCTTACACTTCATTTGCTTGTGCAAAAATATTCTGTCGCCATGATTCAAAGAGAAACTAAATAAAATGTCCCGAAGCACGACTCGCTGTACAGCTATAGAACACGAGTGTCGAACGCAATAGACGAGCATACATGATATCATGTTATTAAATCTTGCCGAATGAATTTTGCATACACTACAGTAAAATTGTTATACATTATAGCAGTCTATCGTCTAGAAATAAATGCAATTGAAAAACGTGTACAATCGTCGTCGTCATCTTCTTAAGATATTTGCAAAATTGTCTCAGACTCACACAACTAGAGACTTCACTTACAGAATCAGAAAAAAACAACCTGTGTGACAAAATCTCCTCCAAGAATCAAGACCGAGATACATGGTGGCTATACATGTAAATTAGACAAAAAGATACCAGCGCATGAACGACATAAACAAAACAATTCTTGATCTTCCAACTAATATTTCTCATTCCAGAACGAAGCAGCCTCTTTCTGGACAACCTAGCCAAGTCAATAGTTCAAATTTTATTACCGTATGCAACCAGTGGTAATGCATATTTTGTCTGTCTGAAAAAACGTGATGCATGTACCCATTATTCGTGAGTGTTGTCTATTGCAGGCTTTGAGAGGTTTTCATGAGTAGTATTCATTTTCAATTTGTATGTTCATTAACGTATAAATCACATGGATATAGCATGTATACGCTATTTTACACATAGCATGCAACATATATTGCCATCCAAGAAATCAAAGTAAACTGTCGTCTGCTTTTGAGACTGATTTATTGAAACTCTCTTAAGCAAGAACTATATATCAATGAAAACAGAAAATTCCAAAGTGCCAATTTTAAACGAATACACATAAAACAGCTGCATTTTTATTCCCAGTAATCCTTCAAAGTAACCATTACATTAAATGTAATAGGCACCGGAATCGTTTATAGAACACGAACTAAATATACTCCCAAGGAAACCATTTATATCACCATTCAAATAAATTTGAACTATAATAGTTTGGCTTAATAACTAAAGGAACTGGGGAGCTCGTTAAAGTGTTTCTTTTATCAGCTTTCAAAGTCGTGAAGGTTTTGCCAAAGAGTAGAATTACTCAGATTATAACACAGAAATAAACAAGACGGATATCTCCTGCAACTTCCTCTAGATCTGACAGCATACTTCAATTTTCTTCTGTCACTGAACTTCCTTTTTATATTATGTAACGTTGGATTAGCGACCACGTAACACGAGTAAAGACAATAAACAAGTCTGGAAACGTGTCTTGTTAGAAGTGATCAGATCAGCTGCAATGTAGACCGTAAATTTAAAATTCAGTGATTATTGAAATTCACACATTGTAAGAAAGTTTCGTATCGTAAATCTTAGTGTTCAGTAAATACCAAATGTCCCCAGGGACCAATGTCGGTCATAATAATATTTCACTCGTGTCTCGTTCTGCGGGACCCAGTGTGGAGGTTACGTCTTGTCTCTGATGGCGCCATAACTAACGACCTTCTTGCTGCTAACTGGCACATCATGGGTGATGCTAGATTGCTTTGTAGACTTTGGAGAATCTGCGGTGTCATTTCAAATCAGTGAACAGGAATTGGATTGGAGGAAGGTAATCAACAGTTATGTGAAAAATATAGACAAAAAGTGCCGGGGATTTTATTTTAAGACATAAGTTATTTTGCCAGTAGTGTGATATATTGTATTACACACGACCTGTGAATGATTTTACCAGCTCTGAAGTAGTTTGCTATACTCTCGAAGCTTCAATATAATTAGGCAAAACAATATCCGTTATAGCACTTACGTCATCTGTGTTAAAAACTTCCCAGTTTTAATTTGTGCATTCTAATTTCCTAGTACAATTAAAAACTCGCTGTTACCGGTGTTTAATTGTTCCCAAATGTATTGCGTATTTTGATTAGATTTTAAATCGGAACTGATAAACCGAGACACATTTCCGTTATAGGATAGTGAAAATGGACTTATTAACAACGGGGATTATAATGACTTTTTTAAGCCGCCAATGTTATTGTACATCAATCTTTTTGACGTTAACGAGAGGATGAAAGGAAACACACAATAAAGCTACCTTTAAAACTGTTATATTACTATATCTCAGCATCGTCGTCGTAGTTTAAGTTGATAACCGTTTGTAGTCGCAGTTAAAAAAATGAAAGTCCATTTCATGCATTACCCGAATCATTAAATTTGATTGAATCTGGGTCATCGTAAGATAACAAACAGTACATTCGAATATTTGCCACAGTTTTTATCAATCACATCTAGACAATTCTATCTATTAATGTTTTAACTGAGCAGTGCAATCTTAGTGAGCCTGTACATGTGTATCAATGCATGGTTAGCACGACAGGAGGATATTAATACAGCAGAAATATATATCACATTGTCTTTGGTAAACGCGACCTCTTAGCTGTAATTTGTAATACCATCGGTCGACTAAGCATCAAACGTAAGTCTAAACTGAACAGGGATCCAGATGGAACAAGCGATACCAATATCAGTAAAGACATAAAGATGGAAGAGTTTACCGTTAACGTTTGAATTACCTCATTAATCAACGAACAGACATCTACCTGACGAGAAATTACATTGAAACAAAACGCGAATTTCAGGAAAAAATATAAAAATAAAGATTTGCAAGGTAAGATAGGAAAGTGCTAATCGCACTTAATGAAATGTCGACACGCATGCAATATATAGGTTCTTATCGCCCGATGGCTATTGATTGATAATCTGTATTCAGCAGTAATGCTTGGACCGTCGACTAGTCCTCCTACAACGTTGTGCCATACCTAACACGGGGACTGTCTCTGTTAACTTTTATTGTTGTTTTGCGATAAGCTTATTAATTCACTCTAAATATGCAAGACTGGTAAGCGACAATGGAGCGCGCGTGCTTTGTGCCATTGGCGGCACATTTGCGTGCTAACCATACGTGCTGGAAGTGAAAACAAAGCCATTCTAGCGTAAAAGTACGAGGAAATATACCTAAAAGGCTCTGATTTAATTTCACGCCTTTGATTTACGTTATATGTGTATTTTTTATTTCTCATATTCTCTTATTATGATATTCTGTCGAATATACACACTACAAATTCTTCTGTGGAATAATAACTTCAGAACCATTTACAGTCACAGCAGCCGAGCAGAAGTCATTTTGATCAAATTGTCTTTGATTTGTAATCAAACCAAAACCAGATTTAATTTAATGTACATATTGTAGCAAGACACTAGAATCCTATATCGTTGTTGAGCAAATAAATCACACACACATGACCAATTGTTTCTCTAACGTCCCACAAACTACAATACATCATACGACAAGGAGGTTTATTAAATGAGGGCTTAACGTCACGTCAAGAATATTTCACTGATATTGTGACAAAAGAACAAAGGAGAAAAACCAAAAGATAGGGCAGGAAGAGAAGCAGCGACAGGAACGGGAAACGAAAAGAATAGAGATAGTTCAGAAAGAAGGATGAGCCCATGCAACGGCGTTTCCGCCTA
>JAUMGZ010159185.1:0-16576 GCA_032359645.1 Pododesmus macrochisma
ATAGCACTATAATTACATGACGTCGAAGTAGTCTTTATATAGACAGACAGCATTGGTACTGTGAATATAGCACTATAGTTACATGACGTCAAAGTAGTCTTTATATAGACAGACAGCATTGGTACTGTGTATATAGCACTATAATTACATGACGTTGAAGTAGCCTTCATATAGACAGACAGCATTGGTACTGTGAATATAGCACTATAATTACATGACGTCAAAGTAGCCTTCATATAGACAGACAACATTGGTACTGTGAATATAGCACTATAATTACATGACAACGAAGCAGTCTTTATATAGACAGACAACTTTGGTACTGTGAATATTATAATTAGTAAAATACATGTCCTATGAACAATACTGCTCTATAACAATAAAACTTAAAAGAAACATGAATAACTACTAATAAGACCTGGACAAGGAAGATTCTTGGCAAGTTTGGTGTCTTCAGCCAATGTTTCTTGAAAATCTAAATGTACCAACTTAACCTTGACCTTACTTGAAACCATATGAATTTAGAACATGTAAAAATAACATAAAATTGGTACAAGAAAAACAAATAGCATAGTGTGAGGAAAGTCAATACTGGACCTTAGATACAGATGAACATACTCAAAAAGTGGACAGAATTTGTCTAAAACATATTGCAGGACAATTTGAATAAGGTACATATATCAAAGCTCACCTTTTTGGGACTATTTTTGAAAACTTTCTTTTGCAAGTCTAAAGCCTTATTTTTGGATTTGAATATTTTCTTCTCCCTTGGTTTATCCGACGTTTTCTTCCTCGTGTCTGTCTGGGAATCCATAGATCCCTGACTAGAATCCAGAATATTCTGAGAACTGTCTACATCTTCAAACTCTGACTGACTACTCTCGCTTAGCTCTTGGCTATCATCCTTCCTGGTGTCCACCTCCATGACGTCAGGTGATTGTGATACTGCCTGTTCAATGCCTGTAACTTGTATGTCCCCGTCATCTCCTATCTTGGATTCCTCGTCTTCTATCTTCACTTCACCGTTACTTTCTTGTGAGCCGTCTTCTCCTCCCTCATCGAAGCCAAATGCTGATTCTGCACTATTCTTGATTTTGTTGATCTCAGAAAGCTTAATTTCATGAACAGGTACATCTCCTTCACACACAATGATGGTCTCACCATTAGATTCTGTTTCCTCAGCTTCCCCTTTTTCTTCTTCAATCTTTATTTCTTTGCTCCTTCCTCTTGTATTTCTTGACCTGAAGATTTTATTAACTCTTGTGTTGTTTTCAGCTGAATCTGTTTTTCTTTTGGCTGCCCTGCGACCTGCACTCTGACTAGTTGAAGAACTTGCAATAGCCTGACTGAATTCTGCATCATCGGTACTATTGTCTGGGGATTCTGAGTTCTGTGATACTTGAGATGACTCCTTTGACGAGTTGTTGGAACCTGCTAAAAGGATTTCTACATCTGGCTTGTTATCACCTGCACTGGCCTCTTGATTTATTACTTTTTCAACGTATTCCCTGTACGGATCTCTGACTGTCTTCTGCTGTAAGAGTTTAACTCTCGTGTCTCCTGTAGGTGGTGGTTTGGGTGAACAGATTACTATGAGTGTTGATCCTTTACCATGCTTTATCTCACTCTTCTGCAAGACTTTACTGTTATTGAGTCTGCCAACAGGATCCTCCTCTCGTGGTGTGTAAGCAAATTTACTATACACAGCTGGGTCCATAAAATGACTTCTAAAATTAAGAACGGTGGGTTCTTGTTCAGCATCTTCTGACTGCAAGACATGTTTCTTAGAAAGACCTTTAGCTGGAGACACTCTTTCTTTTTTCTTCATATACAGTCTTTTGCTTTCTTTATGCAGTGTTGGTGCTTCAGATTCATTTTCATCTTGATCATACCCACCACTCTCAACTACAGTCTCTGAAGAAGCGAATCCAAAGTCATCATCAGCACCTATGGAATGTGAGATGGGTGGGGGTGTTGTTGGTCGTTCAGGCTCCAATACAGGCATTTCATCGTCTGCATCAGAAGGACCTGCCGCATACTGATCAACAATTTTTTGCTTAGGATCCTCCACACTTGGTCTCTTTGCTGCTCTGGAGTACGTTCTAACTGGTCGTTTAAACATGGGTTGAACTTCATCTTCTTCTACCTCCTCTGCCTTTCTAGCCTCCTCCATTGCCTGTCTTTTCATTATCCTAACATTTGGAATGGCTGGTCTACCCAGGCCGCTTGCAGCCGCCGCACTAGCTAAAGCTGGACGTCCAAGTCCACTTGTTGTTGCTGGTTGTTCTTCAGGCTTTGCAGGTGATGCACCATCATCTAAACCAAAAGTAAAGGGATCTTCTGTCTCAATCTCAGTTTTAACCTTTTTGTATGTCGCTTCAAATGGATCTTCATCCCTTACTCTACTGATGGAAGTGTTTCCCCACTTTGTATTGCTCGTTTTCATTGGAAGTTGCTGACCACTGTTGTTGCCACTGACTGCTTCATCGAAGGCCTTGCTGGAGGCACTCTCCTTGGCATAAGATCGGCTATAAGTCTTCACTGCATATTTACTGGCCATGACTGACAATGCTGTAAGATAAAAAAAATTGCTTGAGTGAACAAAAAAATGAGTGATCATGCATGGCATGTACAGTACCTCAGAATTGAATATAACCCCAGTTTTACATTTAAAATGACTCTGAACTACACAAGAATAAATGCTTTTTGTAATCTTCTACGCATAGTTGGTTATTCTGAGGGATGCTGCATATCAAAATTATCAATACTGAATATCATATTAACCCTTGTAGTACTATAAATACTAAACAGTGATAGGGCCTCTGGCTGAATATTTTTTGGGGATACAAATCATGTGTATACAAGTTAATGAAGGTTTAATGAAGTAAATTTCCAACAAAGTATAGTAATGTTATATATCACTGGAAAATTAGGAAATTGAAGTTTTTTTTTTGTCATCAAAAGTAAAAATTAGTGAATAACGTCTTGTGTTATCACAGGTAAAATTGTCACAGATGGGTAAAATGCTTATTAATTCAAATTTATAATGCATTTGTAAAAATATAACTTTCTGATTTCCCTCAGAACTACTTTTGTATGAATCTATGTCATCAAAGAGCTCAAACATATACATGTAACAAGTCAACGTAATAATGCAAAAATAATCCAGGTAAATATACAGGTAAGCTTGAGTTGGTTTCTTTCTTTATCAGTGATGAGTTATGGTTGCGAAATACGAAGTATTTTTGCGAAATAAAGTGTTTGCCATTTAGCGATCATCAAGTCCCTGTTGTTAGAATTATCGTCATATTTATTCTGCGCCTTTCCTGACTTGAATCCTCTTTATTCTTCTCCATTATCGCTATCAAATAACAAGTATTTACAGAAACAAGTACAACTGTGGACGCCCGCCATCTTTATAGATCGTTACTGGCAACTTCACACCTTGCAAGATTTTGTGCACTTAAACCAAACAAGTGCAAGCTTTTACAATGCAAATGAGACTAAGAATATTCATGAGCAAAGTCCAAATGTTGTAT
This sequence comes from Pododesmus macrochisma, assembly GCA_032359645.1. NCBI lineage: Eukaryota > Metazoa > Mollusca > Bivalvia > Pectinida > Anomiidae > Pododesmus > Pododesmus macrochisma. Next base: position 3,540 of record JAUMGZ010159185.1, read on the forward strand.
AGTACGATAGTTGTGATTGGTCAGTCGCTTAGAGCCATCAAACATGGAATGAAAGGCAGAAACAACGGAGATAGATGCCTACGTAAACAACTCCGGAATATTTCGGAGTGAGTCATACACACAGTGCTATAAATACCGGAATATTCCAGAGTCAGCACGACGAGGGTTAAAATAATGGTAGGATACATACATCATGTACATATATTAACACAGTATATATGAAATATGTTATTACCTTAAAACATTTGACAGTATACAAACGAAAGTTATTTGAAATTGTCTCTTTGAAATATTGTTAGTACAATTGGTATTTACATTTTTTGTTTAAATTTAGACACACACATGATTATAAAAGTCTAAAAAGAAAACATTTATATATAGTGTTAGGGCTCATCAAGTGAGTGACAAAGTTGCCTTCTTTGGCTTGCTTTGACATGCATCAAAAGAGAAATGTCAGTCACCTTGTAAAAAGTTAACAGCATCATTCCGACTCACTTAACACAAGTCTAGGTCTGATGCCAATGAGTAAAATTTGGTTCAGACTTGTGAAAATTTCTTTAAATCTGCTATATACTGTTTAATTAAATATTCAAATTTGCTTGTTGGAAAAGTTAAGGGCACAGCCAGTCATTGTCACATCAAACATACCCAACCCCAATATTTGTAATTGACAAGTGCTGCGTCTATATCATCAGACTAAAATAGTACTTTGAAGTGTCAATGTTGCAAAAGTCGGCAATTCTATCAAAAATGTCCTTGGTAAAATCATAAAGGGGGGTTTTGAACACAGAAATTATAGTCATAGTAAAACTCCATATTTCCCAGATTTTATCTTTGGTGGAGGCTAAACTGTACATGTGTAGTGGCTAAATATAAGCAGAACATTCAACTTTGTGACCCAGTTATGGGTTTTCATATCCTGGATGTGTCAAACTTTACCTAAGGCATTAAAATAAGAAAATCTCACTCCCTGACAAGTACTCATCATTTAATGGTAGGAGAAGAACAGCTTTTCTCAGTGTCAATATAATGTGACCGAGTGAAGTATCAAAGTCAATGTGTCTGTAGTGTGACATTTCAGAGATGGCACTATAAACCCCAAAATAACGCAAAACATAAACTTGAAAATTCATAAAATTTATTTCACATCAGATATTTTATAGTGCTCTGCAGTAAACTTCTTTTGTCTCCTACACCTCTACTTTTACAAAAGGGTATAAGATTATACCATACTTGCCAACTTTTTGAAATTTTCATGGGAGAGAAAACGCGTAGCAAAATCTTAAAATGTCTTTTATATCTATATACAATCCCCTTTATGACAAAAAAGTTGTGTAAACTGCCTCATTTTAGCAGTTCTATGCAATACACTAAGTTAAAGCAAGTTGATAAGCAAGGTTAAGGAATTATACTGATGTCAAAAGTGAAAATTGTGTGTGAAAAATAGGGAGACTCCCTCCTAAATAGGGAGAGTTGGCAACTATGTTATACAGGCACATTGGAAAAACACCTCCTGGGCTTAAAAACAGGTTAAATTCCAACCAATTTGTCGTTTTACTTCATATGTGTTTCAGTCAGGTTCACTGAAGTGAAATAGAAAAAAGAAAAAGAGTGCCAGCTGAAGAAAGGACCTGCGCCACAACAAGCATGCATCGCGGAGTTAATCTTATCTCGTTCACATAAAATTTGAAAGGCACATATCTTAAATACAACTAAAAATGTTTAAGAAACAAACAGAAGTTCTAATCTAAAGTTGAAAACATTGGATTGTTTACAAAACAAGTTCACATTTCGTGTCAACAAATATTTCTTCTGTCATTTTGTAGCCTTCAGACATCCACAAATGTATATATTCATCTAGCTTTTAATTCCGTCCGAATGCTGACCTCACATTAATGACGATTTTACCTGATATTCTTCACAATGGTCGCTTGTACTCAGGAAGCTCCACACATTGGTGTAGTAAGCGCCATTTTTTTTAGTTGACTGAATATCGGTCAGTGCGCTTGCGCAAAACAATGAAATTATACAGTTCTGTACGCAAGTTAAAAGGCTCAGTTTCGTATTTTTTGAAGGGAGAAAACTCTTTGATACCACAAATAATTCTCTCCCTTAGACCATTCATGACAAAGCATGGTTTAAAATAAAGTTGAGGAATTATTACACAATGTCACCAATTATTGAACACATATCTAAATACACTTCACTTTTGTATGCTTCCTTCCAATTTTGGTTAAAATAGATCTCATAGTTTGGGTGAAGTTGTCAAAAATGTGAAATATAAACATATTTGCTATAGGTTTGAATTTTGACCCAAAAATGCATACCTAATTTTGGAAGAGTCATGCTTTTTGGCCCCCTCGTAAAGCAGAGCCCAATCCCTTGAACAAAACAAAGTAATCTTTTCCTGTTGAATTTTTTTTGGAAAATGTGAAAAGTTGACACTCAATGCAAGAAGATCACCATTTCTGTGAGGAAAATGCCATCTTTGACCTTCACATCAGATAAACTAAAAGCATCTATGAGACAATTATCAAACTCACCATTTTAAATAAATACAAAAATCACAAAGTGCAAAATCTTGTGTACAATAAATCCACAAAACTACAAGCAATCTTATTCACCTTAGTTAACTCATCTGTTAAATATTGAAGCATTTGGATTTGATTTTTTACAACATTTGTTGGTATTGAACATTGACCCCTGGGATTAATGCCACCAGTGACAACAAATTAATCAACTTTGAAAGACAAACCAATGCACGTACTTATATATCTTGATATTAGGCATTGAACAATGGGTGAGGCACATCAATGACAAGGGCACACGAGAAAAAAAATTGAAAAAGCATCAACAAAGGATACAATAAAAAGATATTAAATACTACTGTACTCTATATAAGAATCAACTTGACTTTTATCAATGGGCATGGTCCATCACTGACCACAAGGGCATAAGTACACTCCTTTGAAAGAATATCAGTAAAGTATGCTATTCATGAAATAGCACTGCTGTGGCCTAATTCATTCTTCAAAAGGCTTAGTACTTCCTATGGACTTAGATGCCAGGTGGAAACCCATTATACATATCAAGGCAAAAGTGACTTAATTTTGATAGGGCAACAACTATGGACACTACATATGAAAAATCCTCACTGTCGCAAACTCTGTTAATGTGAAAATTCTTTGTTATCAGTATTGATAACAGAAAATAAAACAAAGAAACCACAGAGTAAAAAGATTTAAATAGGTATTTATTAATGCAGAAAAATACATACAAATTCTTATTTTTAATCAGCATTTCAATATATCAAAAAAATTACAGCGCACTACACACAATCACTTGAATAGCCCCCTGCACCAGGCATGTTATCTCAAACTGGGATGGCAAAAATATGGTTAATTTCTTATGTATTCAATCATACAGGGGTGCTTTCATCAATCAACAAATTAAGAGATGTACAACAGCTCGCACATTGATAGAAAATAGTAAGTGTATACTTGTACCTCACTCTTTAATTTCTAATAATCATACTCATTTACACATATTACTTACTACTTGAATACTAATATATTTAAATACAAAAACAGTTCTGATTAATAAGGCACATTCAATATAAAATAAATATATTTAAACATCCATAGACATTAAATAACAAAGGACAGAACTACTTTATAGGGTAGTAATCATTTTTCTGATCAGTTTATAGCAAAATGCACACAATTAAGAAAATTGATCTATCAATTTTTTTCTTAAAGAAAATTAAAAAAAAAAAAACATGACCTATCATGTTAAAACTTAGGCCACACAAAATTAATTACATGGTTTTACGCCTTAACTCTCATTGTATATAAATTTCCCATAGAACTTAATGATATAACTCTTAAAACAACAACTTGAAAAGATAAATAATTATGAAAAGCATCTACACAATTTACGAAAGAAGAAACAAATTCTAGTTTAAAAAATCCAGAGATTACGTTTTACTTTATTTTCCCTTCAAAAATATAAAGACTATGAAAACATCCAAGCAACTAAATACTTCATTGAAACATAAAAACTGCCATTATCCCATTTTATGCAATTTAAATGACACTCATTATAATATTCTAGTTATTCATCAAAAAGGATTTTTTAGATTAAATAACGAAAAATTTGTAGACCAGACCAGAAGCTATGTTAACAGAATTGTACATGTCAATAGAACAGTTCATGCTTTAAATACAAACTTGATGAGGCCATGTCAATAGTATCATATTATACATATTTCATGTTACTAACTATGAACAATATAAGGATAAACTATTGGTTTCCCTTACACATCAGAGTATCAAAAATTAAGTACATCAAGCAGTTTTAAAGATACCCCTTTCTTTTAGAATGTTATAACTGCTTCTAATGCTTGTAAGAGTTTACCCTTTATTTCAATCAATAGAGTTGAGACACCTAATTAAGGGTCCCACAAATCTTTTGCAGTGTCAATTGCCTCTGATCCAGTTTAATATATGCTTCAAGATGAAGTGATTATCCTCCAATTAGAGTTTTAGCTAGAAATAATTAAATGTAAGATGACTGCTCATTAAAGGATTGCGTTCAAAACAAACAATAATTCTTACTTTATTCATCGTGTGTAAAAAAAATAATAATAGAATAATGTACAGCACAAAAGTAAGACACCCCTCAACATTTACCCCACAAATATACATACATAAATATATTATGCATATTATATCAAATATAATTGGTGCGATATAGTATAAATGAATATGGCAGGCTATTTATTCACAGGGAAACTGAAAAAATAAACCATTCAGTTTATTTGAGTACTTTTAAATAAGTGGAAACTGTATTTCAACTGTGAACGTCCCTCCTAATGATACAGTGCACAAAGTTGTGTCCCATTTATAATTGTACATGAAGTAAATGTTGACGTTTGAAATATGAACAAATAATAAGCTGCTTTTGTGAACTATTGTTTTTTATGTGAATACTTGAATGTAGGTAGAACATTCAATTCTATCTTTTTTTTGAGTTAAATGTGAATCCCGAGACAAAATATGAATCCCCTTATACTATTTGTTACAAAATTACCTCCCGTTGTAGTTTATCGCCAAATTTGAAAGAACAGGTATTACCTACTCCTATAATATAAGAGGCTTTTTTTGTCGGTCGATTTTCTATAGGACATTATTATGCTGACCCTGCCTGTCAAAAGTATCTTGATGTGTCAAACCTTGAACATTGTTGGAGTAAGGTATTACCATAAGAATCAGAAGAACCTCCCTTTGCATCATATCCCAAAAAAATAAAGGCCTTGGCGCGATCAGTGTTAAAATAAACATGAAACAAATTGGAATGCCAGGAAAATGTAAGTTTCAGATGTACATGTACCAAACCATGTAAACAATACAATAAAATCATGAATACAATCACGTTATATAACGTCCATTATAAATGATGAAATCTATTATTAAAGCTGAAGATACTATATCAACAACAGAATTAACTCTCTTTTAAAATCATATTTTCAAATGTACACTATGCTACCATTAATAGTCGTTTAACCCTTTAATACAAAAATCTGGATATACTATAATTCACAATTATAATTTACAAAATGACTTCCCTCCTTCCAAACACAGTTGCTTGCTATTTGTATTAGCTCCAATGGAATTAGCACTAATACTCACAACTTTGATGTTCAATAATAATTTATCCAAAACACTTATCAACAAATGAATTCACCATTTAAACATTTACAAACGTAACTATATAGGTAAAGTATCTTTGTACCTATACAATGTATTAATACAACTGCTATGAGACTGTAGAATGTTTTCATGGCACATAATTCAATTTAATGCAATAAAGTGTCACACTTTTGAGCTGTTTTGGTCCCGGTACTTTGGAACTTAATTTTGATTATAAAGAAAAAGAAAACTTTAAATACTGCATGGGTTAAATTTGAAAAGAAAATATAACCTAACAAGTTCTTCAAAACAGCAGTATTATAACTCTTTTATCCTTGTTTACAAAGATATGCTTGGAAAAAAGCATATTTTGATATAAAAAATTGATTTAAACATTGAATGATGTTTCTGTACACATAATGGTTCACATCAAATAACACAAAGTCCTTGTTTTGTAATTTGAGCAAATATATTATTAAATACATAGTTCAGACGGCACATATTCATTATACCAAAATAAAATATAATATGCACATTAATAACACATATCAATCAAAAGAAGCAATTAAAGTAGAGAACCACTTCAACATGAAACTAAGGTTGTACAAGCTATAATGTAAAATAACAAAGAGATCTTCTCTTCAGTTTGTATCAAAAACTAATTTTCTTTACAAAAAGAAAAATTCTTGAATATGTTATTAAGTTACACAAACATTTCTATATGGTAAAGACAATCATTTATCAAAATACAAAAGACTTGGATAAAAAAAGTTTCATAAGAAGATTTAACCAAGGCACAGGAATAAAGTATAGAGTATCAATCAGATTAAAATGCACACAGTGCTACTTCGCTATGACAAAGAAATTCCTACTGAATGAAGGTACAATACTATAGGGTCTCATACGCACTAACAAGTCGTATCAAGATATAAATATTTGTTATTAAACACGATTGTTTTATAAATAGATACAAATTTGAAATATGGTGCAAGTTTTGTAAATCAAATATAACGATAAACATAAGACACAAATACGCTGCGTAAGGATTCCCTCAAAAAGCACAGGAACATACATATAGAGGGTAGGGGCAGGGTAGGGGCGATGTCTGTGCCTCGCCCCTTTGGAAATAACGCACTCAAGCAAACATACAGGTATCATCAATACCTGTTTCCCCATTCACACATCTCTCCATTGTGAACCCTAACAACATATTTGAATATCTGTGACATTTAATAGTCAATTAACATAGTTATCGGAGATATGAATGTTATGCCACCAAAGACCATGGCAAAATTTAGTTGCGTTTCCGCTTTCAGCTCTCAAAAAATTGGGTTAGGAAGAAAAAGGCAAAATATTCCATTATGAAGAATGTTTTTACAATGGTTATATAGAGCGGGAGTTCTGATTTCAACAGTGCATATCACTAATCAAATCCAACAAAATCTTAAGGGTTTACACAAAAATCCAGGGTAGGTAGGGAAAGTGAAAACCCAATTTTTGTTGTGTCTAATTATTTTCTATAATAACTAATTCTACAACATAAATTGCTGTATATGAATGGTAAGGTCGGTCTATCATACATTAAACATCCAACTACACAATATACAGTTATTATGTTTCGTGTTAACTTTACACTGCAATGACTATACAACCTTGGAGTCATTCAGGTTTGTTTATGGAATGTATGTAAACTTTCATGTTTTTAAATAGTGTTAGAAGTTTAAGTTTGTAGAGAATATAAAACGGTTTTGAAAATTAAATCTTTGCCTTGCATCAATAATCATGATGTATAGTGGGTATTTAATACTTTGCTGGTACTTTTGTATATAGACAACAGTTCACAACAGGTTTTGTCTTCCTTTGTTTCTCGGGAACATCTGTCAATCACAGTCATTGTCATTCATGAGTGTTTTGGCTCTAACCTGTAAACATAAAACAAGAAGAAATAGAATTAACAGGCTGGAACATATGTCAATCACAGTCACTGTCATTCATGAGTGTTTGGGCTCTAACCTGTGAACATAAAACAAGAAGAAATAGAATCAACAGAGCAAAGGACATTGACAAACAAACAATAGCCTCACCACCAAAATGAAATTACAAACTGGGACAGACATTTTAAAATGATGTCAAACTAACCAAACGAGCGTGAGAACTATGCCTATGATGTAAAGCCAAGCTACAAATAGACAGTCATAATGAATATTACTTCACTTTCTACAAAACGAAAGTCTCATAATGTCAAACAAAATATAACTTTCATACGGTTATTTATCATTTACCTCTCCAATATAACAGAACTTTTATCTTTGTCTAAAAATATATCTGACAATGCAAATTTCTTTTTTATACTGGGTCTGATATGATTCTTATGTTCCAAATAATAACTGATTTCAATAACTTCTGGTATACAGCCCACCAAACTACAACACAAAGACCAATGTTACTTCTGAGTCTAAACAATAACTGATTTCAGTAAATTCACCAGAAAATTTTAAGCTTGACTATAATATGGAGACTATACCTTGCTTCTTCTTGGTTGCTGTTGCTGCGGCTGCTACTGTCTCGAGACTTGCTGCTCCATTATCAAGAAACATATCAGGAATGCTATTACCAAAATATACCTTGGTGTTAGTTGCTAATCCTTGGTATTTTAACATCGTCAAATATTCAGGAGTCAACTTGACCTGGAATTCAATAATAAGTAGAGTTAAATATCTATGAAATATTAGATAAACAGAGAGATAAATAGAGAGACAAAGAACATGTCTTAAAATATAATACTCAACTGATTTAAGGACAGTGTTTCAGCAAACCTTGTTGAAGCTCAAAAGTGTCAGTAAAATTAAAGGTTTTTTAAAAGGGATTTATTTGAGAGATTTCAAGATGAGCCATGAATGTGTCAAGGGCAAACATGGTTTTTTCAGCACTAAAAATCCATGGAAGTGCAACCATAACTTAGCCAATAAGAAACGTTTGAAATTCAGTGTTTATTGCTTGACAAATTTGTAGGTAAATATAAGAATAAAACTCTTCTTCAGGATTTGCTTCTTTTAAATTCTGACATTATGAGAATTTTCTAAATACAACTAGCAAACTGCCAAACTATTATGAAGAAAATAATTGTCAATGAAGCCAAGGTTGACTATTAAGGCCATACAAAATTAACTACATGCACTTGGTTCTCAGGCCAAGGTTGACTATTAAGGCCATACAAAATTAACTACATGTACTTGGTTCTCAGGCCAAGGTTGACTATTAAGGCCATACAGAATTAACTACATGCACTTGGTTCTCAGGCCAAGGTTGACTATTAAGGCCATACAGAATTAACTACATGCACTTGGTTCTCAGAAAACTGTTTGTCAATAATTCAGATGAGACAGGGATGCACTTTTTTATCATTTTATTTGAGATGATAAATGTTTTGAAGGAAAAACTTTGTAACTATGATATATTCAAGATAAACTTTGAATTTAATTGTATATTTCTAGTTTTTCTTGCAATTTAAAATAATACTAGCAAGTTATTACTATCAAATTAAGATATTCAAATATATATACTGCAACAGGAATGGAAAAATTGTCAATAAAAATGAGTGACGAGGGGCTCTTTGGGGCTTTAAACTTCACGAGGGAGGGCCTGAGAACCAAATATTTAATTTTTTTGCCTAATTATGTTAACTGCTTTTTTGTGACTTTTTATATGCGATTATTGTGTTACCTGGTTAGCCTCGGATTCTTTCTGAGCTCTGTAGAACATGGCATCACTGATAGCTCTCTCTTTAGCAAGATGAGTTTCATCTGTAAATTATTACGATAGTATATAGTAATATACACCATATATGCACACATAAATCATCATATGTAATATATATTTTGACAAAACGAAAAGTACTAAGAGTAAGCCATTCTGTGATTTTGAGTTAACATGCATATCTTTGTTTCAATGGAAATGTCTACATTTAAGAGATGGACCGATGTTTGACTTGGTACTTTCTCACTGAAGTGTAACTAAAAGATATGTGAAATCTTTAATCTAAATTTTAAAAAATCACAGGATTTCTTTTACTACTTATTTCAAGTGATAAAAGTATAAAATATATAATTTGCATGCTTTAATGTTTAACTTTTATTTCGACACAAAACCACATTGAGTCTATAAGGGTCAGATATAACACTCAATCCCTAAATTTGTTATTCAATATATCAATTCATATCCTGTCAGAATCACACAGAGCACAGGTATACCTTCTATCTGAGATATTCTTTTCTGCGACTCTTTTTCCGTAACTTTCTGTTCCCATTGTATTTTTGACACCAAAGCTGCCTTTTCAGCCTCTGAAATGTAAATACAAAATGTATATCAATTAAGAAATTTGCTTTTATTTCATACCTTTTTTCAGAAGCAAATAACCAAGAAAGGGTCTTGCTGTACCTCCAGAAATGACATACCTTAGACATGTTGATAGGAGGGGTAAATCTTAATGGCATATTTAACATGAACATTACTATTCCTATTCCAAATGACAATCTACATGTAGGAATACTACTGAATGTAGACGTTTGCATTTGACATTTCTAAATTACTCATTAAAAAAAATTAAAATTAAAAGAAATACTTTTTCGAAAACCAACTACCGGTATCTGGAACAAAACATGACATACACAATAGTAGAACACTTCAGCGATATACAATCTAAGTCCATTGTGCATTCAATAAATATATAAATAGCACCAATTGTTGTGGTTACATACATATATTAGTAATAAGACAAGACATCTTTTACAACCAAATGTCAATTGTACAATCCATCTACACTAAAATATCAAAAGTACAAATAATTTGGGCTAAAGACATTTACTAGTAATCAGACAATTACCTATTACAGCCTTCTTTCTCTCTGTTTCTGCCTCTTTTTCAACAACCTTTTGTTTCTGTGTAGTAATTAAAAGTTTGGTCTTCTCTCCTTCCCTGTAAGGACACACAAATAGATGACTGTGCAATCTATGTTTAGGGGTATCGTTTCCAAAACGTCAAAGTAAATTCATTTTTCAAAGCGCAAGACAAATGTGTTTAGAAAACTCTTTAATAACAACAACAACAATGTTTTAATAGAAAGTGACAACCATATGAATATAGACTAGTGCACATACAATTAACATTGTAAGCATACAAAAGATATAAACAAAAAATGTAAAGGTAGGAATCACCAAGAGATTTATTAAGAACGTGTTTATGCAAGGGCTCTTCATACTGGGGAAGTGGGTAAAGGAGAAGTAGCCCTCTTGTGCTCGCTCTTCCTACTTGGGAAGTGGGTGAAGGAGAAGTAGCCCTCTTGTACTCACTCTTCCTACTGGGGAAGTGGGCGAAGGAGAAGTAGCCCTTTTGTGCTCGCTCTTCCTACTTGGGAAGTGGGCGAAGGAGAAGTAGCCCTCTTGTACTCACTCTTCCTACTGGGGAAGTGGGCAAAGGAGAAGTAGCCATTTTGTGCTCGCTCTTCATACTGGGGAAGTGGGCAAAGGAGAAGTAGCCCTCTTGTACTTCACTAGGCATTATTTGTTATATTAAAAACAAAATTTCATTCACCTTTGATTGCACATTGGATACAATTTCACTGCGTCTAAAATATAACAGTTAGTTTGGAATGCATACATATGCTAATTGCTTCTTCCAAGGGTCAGAGCTATGCCCAAATATGGTCAGTGTGAAATAGTTTGACCTACAGCTTGGGTACTGTCTCTTTCGTGATTACCAATCAATGCTACACTACAGGAACATGTGTCCTGACGGTTATAAAGACATGCTTTTTAGAACAGCATGGTCTGACGAGGATTTATGTTTTTACAAGATTATTGTATAATTAATTAGACATCCTCTTGACGAATGATAAGCGACAATTGGGAAACGTTGTTGTTGCAAACTGTAGTCAATACACTGGAATCCATAATTTCAACGATCAAGAGATTGTACACCAATGCATTGCTATGATATAAATAAATATTGACTAAATGAAATCTTTGACACTCAAAAACATAGTTATTTACTTATAATGCCAAGATATATATAATTCAACACTCAGCTGAATATTTTGGCACAAAAGAAATGATTATGGTCTAACAGACATAATTATATTTCTTGTAGATATATTTACATTGCTTCATAATTTTTTCGGATCTGTTCAGGAATCTTTGGTTTAGTGACTCTGACCGATTGCACTGTAAGGCCGGGAGCCATTAGTATCAAATCTTGTTGTAGGGCTGTTTTTAAGTTTTCATCAATCTGATCTGAAAAGCAAATATCCTATTATAACTTAACTACTTCTTTAAACATAAAGTATAATATGTCACAGAAAACACTAATATAAATATATTCATCATAGATCTTCAAATAGAGACACAATCGTAAGTACATATTTTATTCTTTTAAAAAGAATTATGTCAAATAGACACACACACACACAAATAGAATTTGCCTTTGTCCATATGTCTCCTTGCTATGAATACCAACTGTAAGTAGTTAAATGTTGGAATATTTTCCTTATGTCAATTTATCATCAAAATTGACCGCCAATGTCATATCAATATAATTGTAATGTCATTGAAAATCTAATGAAATCTTACCAAATTGTTCTATATAGACTTCCTGGAGATTGTGTACACTACAGAACTGGTTAAGTTCATGGTGCACCTTGTTGTAGATCAGGGTTTTATCATAGTCGGCAGTATAATTTTTCACAACATCATAAACAGCATCTACATTTAGTTTGTTCACAACCTCAATCCGATCAAAGTAGATCATTACACCACCACTGAAATATGTCAATATCATTTTAGTTTTAGTAACGCTATGCTTGCAAGAAGCTGAAATGGAATATTTCTTATAAATTTCTAACACTTCCAAGTATAGTGCACAGTAACTAGAAAAATAATATTACAAATCAATATGAATAGGCAGTGCATTATATATAAACATGTACATGTAACCAGGGATTACTACTAATGCACGTTCGTTTATATCATGTGAGTTTGTCTTTATGAGAGAAAAAAATGTCTGCCCACCCTTTTTACTTACATACATGTATACCCATGAAAACAGAAATATTATGATAAGAAATCTGTTAATAAGATGAATCTTATAATCAGAATAACATCAATTCATAACAATATTTTTTTATAATATACATAAACACAAGCCATTCAAAATTTAACAACGTTTCTTTACTGTTACAATATATACATGTAGCAGTTAACATTTCCAGAAGTTAGTGTTTTAAAAATATTAGTGTCCAAATCAACAATGTATAAAGCATACATAATTACACTAAGAAAGCATTCATCTTTATAA